>JAULKM010090136.1:0-11266 GCA_032355605.1 Rubia tinctorum
TTGACTAGTTGCATTTTTCTTCTCTCCTCTCTTCAATAAAAGCACCTTTTATCCTTTGGACAAAAGAGGCGTATTTCCAGCTTTTCCATTGTACTTTTCTCTTCTCTCCTCATTTATTTCACCACATTTATGCTTTTTAATCCAAACTTTGTTATGAGTTATTGTATATTAGAGTAGATTAGTACTTAAGAGCATTTCCTATATAAACATGTTTAATTAATAATTTGTGAGATTCTTAGATTCATCATATATATTCTCTATTGTTATATTATTATCTTGTAACTTATTACTTATGATTAATGGCTTAAGAGTAATTGAGATCATTGCATGATTTAGCACTAGACTCAAGAATGAACACGTAACCATTTTGTCTTTTTCGGTTTGGTCAAAGGTCAGTGTTAAGGTCATGTTTATAGAGTGACAGTTGTGTATGATTGTGGGTTATTTGGTTCAGCTAGAGTTGAATCCGTTATTGGGTTGGTCTATGTGCGACATGTAAGTTGTGATGATTGTGATGGTAATGTTATTGATTATGTTGGGGTTATAGGGTAATCCCAAAGATCATATCCCTTGTTTTTTTAGCAACTAGGTGGATGAACCCCTAGTGAAAATAGATGAGTTATTGATGTTCTAGACTGTATATGATGCGTCGTAGAATGAATATTCACGGTGAGTTCCGGTGAGCCATGCTACTCCAGGGTTCAATTTACAACGTATTGTTGGGTTTATTAAACTCGGGAGTGAGGGTTTGTGGTGGCAGTGTAAAGTGCACTGCTAGCAATTTTCGGAGAAGGTGAGAGTTTGAGGAAGGAGCATAACCTGGAAGTGGCAGTTTGTGGGGGAGTTCTTGGTGAGTTAACATATCTACATTGCGTGCTAAAACATAGATTAGGAATTATGTGCAATATGTGAATAGGAATCGAGAATCATATTCCAATATTAAACATGTGATGCAAATGACCCCAAGGTCTCTTATTATTTACACATTTATTTAGATTTGCATGATAGTTTACTTGTTCTCTTTATTTCCCCCAACCCCCTGCCAACAACTTGGTAACTATCAAACATTTGGTGACACTTGTGTTATTGTGTTAACCTATCATTTGAACCTTTTTTTCTTTGAGGACGACACCGACTTACCACTAGATATTTTCTACTCCCTCCGTCCCTCTATTTCTGTCTTATCTCAAAAAAATCAATTTTTAAAGTCATTAATATAGCATAAAAATAATTTGTGAAAAAAAATTATTTCATCTTTTTTTTACATTCAAAATTTTGCCAATAATGGAAGTAAGACAATAATATATGAACACCAAATAAGGCAGGTAAGACACAAATAGGGGGACAGGGGGAGTAGTAGATATGAGTAATTAGGGCAGCAACATATAACTATTATCTTTGATTGCTTGCGCCTCGGTTTTCAATGATGCTGAGGTGCACTTCACATGTATGGAAACATTATAGAAAGTAAAACCCACACTTATTGGGGTTGTGTGTACTAATATTTAGAGTAAATTGTTAAAATGACCATGACTTTAGGCTGAAAGTGCCAATATGACCCCGCAATCTCAAAAAGTGCCAAAAAACCCTTGACTCCGCTGACTTTTTAGTCAATCATTTTACGATAGGATTTTGTTGAAAAGACCATTTTGCCCCAGTAAAAAAAGAAAAAAATCCAATTATTTCTTCTTCCCCCTGTTTTCATCTTTTTCTTCCCGACAGCAAAATCGTGGGAGCATGTGGTTGTGCCTGTGAGCCTTCGGATAGTCTGTGAGTTAGAAAGATTACCCGAGCCGTGACTGTAGCCTCAGACTATAGTTGGAAATTCACATTGTCTTGAATATGTAGCTCATTGTAAACATATTCTTGCCTGATTCCTCGATCTTATCGCACACAAGTAACCATCGGGTCCCTCGTGGTAGCTGCCTTACGAGCAATGAAGAAAATGAAGGTAATGACACAAACATTTCCAAGGCCAATCGCAACTGTGATTATAATGACACTTCTTCTAGGAATAGTTTTTTTTCTTTTAGCTGATGACTGGAAATCTTGATCAGAATGAAGTGGAGGCTAGGGTTTCCGATGAGGAGGGACTGGATTTAGGATTGTCTGGTGGTGGCCGGCACTGGATTGGGTTTAGAATTTAGGGCTGGATGATGGCAAAGACTACACCGAGCGGTGGCGGCCGACGGCAGAGACGAGGCAGTTGAGGGGAAAGGGTGGCAGAGGCTAGGGTTTTCGACGCGACGGCAGGGAGGGGAGGAGGAGGGAGGAGGAACCATGAGGAGAGGAGAGAGGGAGGAGGGTGGCGACGGGGGAGGAAAGATGGCGGCAAAGCATGACAGCGGCGTTGGAGAACGACGGTGCTGGAGGCGGAGCACGGTGGCGCTGGACGTGGAGTACGGTGGTGCTGGAGACAAGTTCTGAAGAAGAAATAAAGAAGAAATATTTTTATCATACGGGTATTTTTGTCATTTCATATCCTAGTCTTGCCTGAATTCATTTGGTCAATGCCGGAATCAGACTGTTTGGTTATATCAACACAAATTTATTGAAAGTTAGGGTTAGATTGACACATATAACAATAAGTTAGGGTTAAATTGACACTTTTTGAGATTGCAGAGTTATATTGACACTTTTAGCCTAAAATTAGAGTCATAAATGTATTTATCCCTACTATTTATATGCGAGTACAAAGGCTTACAAGATAAAATTATATATAAAACACAATATTATACTTAACACAATTTTTTTAAAAAAAATCATTCATTTCTTATCTTTCTTCTATTCCTTCTTTAACTATATTAATTGGCAAGCCAATTGGGATAATAATCTATAGGATTAGGTATGGCTAAAAGACGAACTTTGAGAATTTCCAAGCATTAGCATACAAATATGAATAATGTTTGAATAAACATCCTTCAAACATAAAATGAATGTACTAACTTCAAACATAAGGGTCTTTTTAGACTGAATGTGCCTGACATAAGAGTCAATGGAATGGATGCTGCTGATGGAAGTTTTTTTGCAGATCAAACCTGACCAAAAACACTCGATCAACCGGGTGCAAATCTGGATGGAAAGGAAGCAAGGAGAAGGCTGTTTTCATATTCATTATGAGAACAAAATACTGATCACCAACCGGGGGCAACTCATGCTGGAAAGGAAGGAAGAACAAGGCTACTTTGATAGCAGCATTGCAAAAAACGGGTGCATTAAACACTCAACAAATATGAAGGCAACCGAGGGTCCATGTAGGAGAATTTCAGCATCTAAACATATGTACAAGTTAGGAATCTGGCCAGGCTTTGCATTAACACGAGGGATGTAGATGCAAATACTGGAATCATTCCTAAAATGTACTTATACCTTCTTTTTTTGGCTTATAGAGGGCAAATATATTGCCTTTTGTCTATCTCTTGTAAAAAGATTAAGCTTTTGCTTAACTCATTTACTTGTAAAAATTCAATCAATTCTTTTGGTAAGGACTGGGGATCCTAATAAATATCCCTCCTATTAAGATGGGTTTAACTTTAAAAAATAGATTCAACAAAATCTCAATCCTAACTTATGAATGTACATCTATATATCAATTAATGAAAGTGTACACTAACCTTACCCAATTAGTTACTCATTGAAGAATCAAAGTAGGTTTCCATTTCAAATTTCAGGTTTTTTTAAAATGAAACCCGTAAGAAATTACCCGTGTTTGTTATATTTTTAAAAGTTTCGATGTCTAAACTCAATCATCAATCACTACCATTTATTATGACTATTTTCAAGCTTGAAACAGATTCCATAGAGACTTTTGATCTCAGGACCACTTTCAGCTCTTCATTATGGATGCACCACTCACTTTCGATCTCGAAGGCACTGCCGGTTCCTCCATTCCGAGGTCAGAATCGGTGACAATCAAAGTCACTAGGGCACAACCACCTTTTTAAGCGATCAATCAATGGCAGTTCATAATTTAACCACCTTGAAATGGTATCTTTTAAAGGTGGTTGTTAAAAACCACCTTCTAAAACTGATCAACCGCCTTCCAAAAATGAGGGGGTCCGGGATTTGTAACTTTCAAACTCGGAACAGCCCCAGGAAGGCGGTTCTTGGAAAATAACGCAGAATCGACATCGGAAGCACTATTATTTTGTTAAACGTCACACTGTTTATTTGATGGTCAATTCATGTGAAATCAAAGCACTTGACACAACCAATAGTTAAAAATATTATATACTTAGAATACAAACTATTAGTTTAAAATATAAAAAAATGATAAAAACTATTAATGGTACTCAATCTCTATAGAACAATCTTTTACAACATTCACAATAGTAACATGACAAGTCCATTCATCTATATGTTGAAAGTCCATTGATAATTCCCATTGTTTTGTCACTATATTTGACACAACCCATAGTTTATGTTATAAATGGTTTGTCCCCAAATGAAATATACACCAATTAATTATACTAAATCAAGAACAATTCTTTGGAAAGTAGAAGTTACCATTATTTCCCTCATTCGAGTTGAGGTGGTTCAGCAAACTCAATTTTGGTGCATCATTTCATTTGTCATATAACATTGTCCACTAATGTTAGACATAGAATGAATTGGCCATATGAAGCGAACAAATGTGAACTCATTTACATACATGCGATGTCGGTTGGGCATATTTTTTCCATCACATGGACCGACCGATCAATTGACGTCAAACATTCATACTATGTTCTTGTGAAAATGACATTCTTGCCTAGAATCAACCTTAATCTATGCCTAATACTTCTATACATAACATAATTTTGAAAAAATCTACGCTATACATTAGATAATATTTAACACAATCATACATTCAATATTTCTTTCATAAATAAAAAAACTAAGAATTCAACCAAAAGAAATGCAATTTGAACATGTAAAGAATTAAAACAACCTCATTTTGCATCTAAAAATGCTCAACCCTCTAGTACTTGTAGTAGCTTGATTCCACATTGGATTGCCTAACTTGGTTTGAATGGAAAGTTGGGTAAATGTGTTTTGGTGAGAGAGTTGAAAGAGATGGAGGGATTTTTTTGTTTGGAAATGAGTTGAGATTGGGTTTGTGGATATTTTTGGAGAATTGGAGTGCCCAAATTTTTGTTTTCTGCAAATGGAAAATGTGGATGCTCAAAATTTTTGTTCCCGCTAAAATTTTGTTAATAACCGACATGTTATTGACATCTGTCGCGATGTCGGTAACCCGGGATTTTATGTGGATTTTGACAGCCCAACAACGTCATATGGCCCAATAAGGTTGTTCAAAACAACATCGGTGACACTTTGGTGGCCTGTCGATTCTAGTGATAGATGTTGCGATGTTGCACCAATAGTCTTGTCAGGTCGATCGTTGGTTGACTTATTTTATAAATTGACATAGATGTCCAAAGGTCGGCCGTTAGTCTTAGTAGGTAGATCGTGGCTTGACTCTGTTAGTAAATTAACATAGATGCCTAAAGGTTTTACCGTTAGTCTTATTAGGTCGATAGTGGCTTGACTTCTTTCAACCTTTACTCTTGCCAGGTCGGCCGTGTGTTAGCTTCATTTTTAAATTGACATAGATTCCTAAAGGTTCCACCTTTAGTCTTATTAAGTCAATTGTGGCTTGACTCGGTTTGTAAATTGACATAGATACCCGAATGTTTTACCTTTAGTCTTGTTAGGTTGGATGTGGCTTAATTTCTTTCCTAAATTGACCTAGATGTCCAATACTTTGACCTTTAGTCTTTTTAGGTCGACCGTTGGTTGAATTATTTTATAAATTGATTGAGATTCCTTGAGGTTCAACCTTTATTCTTGTTAGGTCGATCATTGGTTGACCTAGATACCCAAAGGTTTGACCTTTATTTATGTTAGATCGACCGTGGCTTGACTTTTTCTTTTTGTAAATTGACCTAGATGCCAAAAGGTTTAACCTTTAGTCTTGTTAGATCAACTGTTGGTTTACCTCTTTAGTAAATTGACTGAGATGCCCAATGGTTCAACCTTTGGTCTTGTTAGATCAACCGTGACTTGACTCCGTTCGTAAATTGACATAGTTGCCTAAATGTTCCATGCACATTTAGGCTTGTTAGGTCGACCGTGGCTTGACTTCCTTCGTAAATTGACATAGATGACCAAAGGTTTCACCTTTAGTCTTGTTAGGTCAATTGTGGCTCGACTCCATTCGTAAATTGGCCTAGATGCCCAAAGGTTCGATATTTAGTCTTGTTAAGTTAACAGTGACTTGACTTTGTTTGTAAATTGATATAGATGCCCAAATATTCCACCTTTAGTCATGTTAGGTCGACCGTGACTTGACTTCTTACGTAAATTGACATAGATGACCAAAGGATCGACCTTCAGTTTCTTTAGGTTGATCTTGGCTTGGCTTTATTCGTAAATTGGCCTATAGGCCCAAAGTTTTTACCTTTATACTTGTTAGGTTGACCGCTGGTTGACCTTTTTGTAAATTGACATAGATGCCTTAAGGTTCAATTTTAGTCTTGTTAGGTCAACTGTGGCTCAAACGACATTAACAACTATCCGTTTTGCAAAGTATAACAAGAATTTATAATCACCGTCCAATTGGCGAAATGGAACAAATAGAAAATAAAAATAAACATCCACAAAAAATGCAATGAACGGTGGTATTTGATTCTTACGAATCAAATCCTAATCAAACTCAGGTCAGAGCCGATGAAACACAAACATGATTTTATTTAGCCCTTTTTAGTGGGTTTGGATTGGGTTTTGAAAGGGTTTTAGATTGGATAAATACATACCGGAAATGGCAGCGTAGGCGGAAGGAGTGGTGATGGTGGGTCTTCATTATCATGGGTTGGTGAATTAGGTGGGAAAAATTGAACAACGTCCCAGGGCAATTGATTCAACCAGCAAAGTTGTTGTACCTCAGTTGCGGCGGCAGCAGCTGCGGCAATCTTTGGTTGCTTCTGTACATGGATCATTAAGGTACTGGGGAGAAAACGGAATGGGCAGTGGAAAAGATGTTTAGGGGAGAAGAAGAATGTGATGAGCGATGGATTTTATTTCTCTCGATCCTTGTCCCAATTCATTTATAACATTCTAATATGGCAATTTATTTTTATCAATTGTAGATTTTTTAAATAAGATATTCATCTCTTTTTTTATCTTTTATGTTATCTTGTCCTGTTTTAATTGAAAATATAAAATTTAAAGTGCACATTAGATCCCTGGTAATAAAATGACTTTAAATTCGTAATAATATATTAGATTTACTTTCATAATATTTAAAGATAGTGAATATGGAATAATTAATTGTGTATGTAATATTTATTGTTCCTAGAGATAAGGTATAAGTTACAAAAAATATATCTTAAGTACTAATGGTCATTACTGATTTTACAAGAAATAATAAATAGACTAATGTTCTTATATTCGACTCTTCTGAAATCATGAATAAACATAAAACACAACTTTCACTTAAGACACATGCACACGCACACGCACACGCATACACACTCTCGCTGCACATGTACACGCACTCTTGCTACACACGCACACGCACGTACATGCAGGCACATGCACGCACGCGCGTGCATGCAAATGCACGTATATGCATGCACACGCACGCACATGCACGCACACGCACCATCGCCACTAACCTTTCTTCTGCTCGAACGACGTTCTCAACTATCCATTTTGCAAAGTCTAACGAGAATTAATAATCCTCATCAAACTGGAGAAATGGAACAAAATAGAAAACAAAAATAAACATTTTCAAGAAAACTCAATGTACGATGGTATTCGATTATTAGGAATCAACTCCTAATCAAAAGAAGGCTAGAGCTGATGAAACACAAACATGATTTTATTTAGCTCTTTTTAGTGGGTTCAGATTGAGTTTTGAAAGGGTTGTAGATTGGATAAATACATACCGGAGATGGCAGCGATGGCGGAAAGAGTGGCGATAGTGGGTTTTCATATTCTTGGGGCGGTGAATCTAGTGTGAAAAATTGAACAATGTCACTAGGCAATTGATTCAGCGGCACAGTTTGTTATGCCTCAGTGGCGTCGGCATTGGCGGAGACAATCTTTGCATGCTTCCTGATACGAGTCATTGGGGGAGTGGGGAGAAAAAAAGAATGGGCAGCGGAAAGGGTGTTTAGAGTGGAAGAAGAATGTGATGGCCGACGAGAGGGATTGCTTTTATTTCTCTCGGTCCTTGTTCCAATTCATCTATAAGTTTCTTTTATAGCTATTTAATTTATTAATTTTGGATTTTTAAATTATAAATTTATTTTTTAAATCTTTTAGATTATCTTGTCCCAATTTAATAGAAAATATAAAAATTATCGTGCACATCGGATCCCTGGTAATAGAATGAGTTTAAATTTTTAACAATAAAATAAATTTACTTTCATAACGTCTGCAGATAGTGAATACTGAATAAATCTAATTATATGCATGAAATATTTATTGTACCCGCAGAAAACATATCAATTACAAAAAATATATCTTAAGTATTAATGGTCATTCTTATTTCACAAGCAATAATAAATAGATCAATTTTCTTATATACGACTCTTCGGAACTCATGAATAAACATAAAACACAACTTTCATTTAAGACAGAAGCGCACACACACGACAAACACACACACACACACCCCATCGCCACTAACCTTTCTTCGACTCAAACAACATTCCCAGCTATCCGTTTTGCAAAGTCTAACAAGAATTGATAATCCTTGTCGAACTGGAGAAATGGAAAAAAATAGAAAACAAAAATAAACATCCACAAAAAAATGCAATGTACGATGGTATTCGATTGTTAAGAATCAACTCCTAATCAAACCCAAGCCAGAGCAGATGAATTTTTTTTATTATATTTACCCTTTTTTGGGTTTGGATTGGGTTTTGAAAGGGTTGTAGATTGGATAAATACATATCGGAGATGGTGGCCACGGAAAAAGGAGCGGCGATAGTGGGTCTTCATCGTCGTAGGATGGTAAATCGGGTGGGAAAATTGAACAACGTCCCATGGAAATTGATTCAACTGGCAGAGTTGATGTGCCTCAGTGGAGGCGGAAGCGTAAGCAGCTGCGGCTGCGGCAATCTTTCCATGCTTCTGAATACGCGTCATTGGGGGGGCAGTGAAGAAAAAGCAATGGCCAACAGGCAAAGTGTTTAGGGGGGGAAGAAGAATGTGACAACTGATGGGAGGGATGGCTTTTATTTCTCTTGGTCCTTGTCCCAATTCATTTATAAATTTTTAATATGATTATTTATTTTATCAATTTTGGATTTTAAATTAGAAATTGCTTTTTTATCTTTATGTTGTCTTGTCCAGATTTAATATAAAATATACAAATTATAGTGCACATCGGATCACTAGTAATAAAAATTAGTTTAAATTTTTAACAATAAAATAGAAAAAATTCATAATATCAAGAGACAGTGAATACAGAATAAATCTAATTATGTGGATGCAATATTCATTGTACCCAGAGATAATGTATAAATTATGAAAAAATACCTTAAGTATTAATGGTCATTACTGATTACACATGCACACGCATATGCACGCATGCGGCACACGCACACACACAATCGCCACTAACCTTTCTCTGGCTCAAACTTCATTCTCAACTGTCCGCTTCACAAAGTCTAACTAGAATTGATAATCCTCGTCAAACTAGAGTAATGGAACAAAATTGAAGAAAAAAACTGCAAAAAAACCCAATGCACAATGATATTCGATTGTTAGGAATCAACTCCTAATCAAACCAAGGCCAGAGCCGATGAAACACAAACATGATTTCATTTAGATCATTTTAGTGGGTTCAGATTGGGTTTTGAAAGGGTTGTAGATTGGATATATACATACCTGAGATAGCGGCAAAAGTGAAAGGACTGGCGATGGTGAGTCTTCATTGTCATGGGGAAGTGAATCTGGTGGGAAAAATTGAACAACGTCTCGGGCAATTATTTCAGCTGGAAAGGTTATTGTGCCTCAGTGGCTGAAGCAATCTTTGCATGCTTCCAGATACGCGCCATTGGGAGAAAACAAAATTAGCAGCGGAAAGGGTGTTAAGGGGGAAAAAGAATGTGACGGCCGATGGGAGGGATTGCTTTTATTTCGCTCGGTCCTTGTCCCAATTCATTTATAACTTTCTAATACGGCTTTTTATTTTATTAATTTTGGATTCTTTTTCTTTATATTTTATATTATCTTGTTTCGATTTAATGGAAAATATACTATTTATCGTGCACATCAGATCCATCGTAATAAAATGAGATTAAATTTTTAACAACAAAATAAATTTACTTTCACAATATCTAGAGACAGTGAATATGGAATAAATCTAATTATGTGTATAAGATATTTATTGTACCCAGAGATAGCGTATAAATTACGAAAAATAAGAAATTCATTTTTTTTATCTTTTTTGTTATCTTGTCCTGATTTAATAGATAATATACAATTTAAAGTGCACATCGGATCCCAGGTAATAAAATGATTTTAAATTCCTAATAATAAAATAATTTTACTTTCATAATATCTAAAGACAGTGAATACTGAATAAAATTAATTATGTGGATGCAATATTTATCATTCTTAGAGATAACGTATAAGTTACAAAAATATTATATTTAAGTATTAATAGTCATTACATATTTCACAAGCAATAATAAATATACTTATGTTCTCATATACGACTCTTTTGAA
The DNA here is from genome assembly GCA_032355605.1 of Rubia tinctorum. Lineage (NCBI taxonomy): Eukaryota > Viridiplantae > Streptophyta > Magnoliopsida > Gentianales > Rubiaceae > Rubia > Rubia tinctorum. Next base: position 10,726 of record JAULKM010090136.1, read on the forward strand.
ATCGTGAATAAACATAAAATGCAACTATCATTTAAGACACAAGCACAAGCACACGTACGCTCGCTGCACATGCACGCTCGCTGCACACGCACACTCGCTGCACACTCACGCTCGCTGCACACATACACGCATGCTTGTTTTACACGCACGCATGCGCACCATCACCACTAACCTTTCTTCGGATCGAACGATGTTCTTAGATGTCCGTTTCGCAAAGTATAACACGAATTTATAATCATCGTCAAACTGGAGAAATGGAACAAAATTGAAAGAAAAAATAAATATCCGCAAAATAAAAACCCAATGTACGATGGTATTTGATGGTTAGAAATCAACTCCTAATCAAACCAAAGCCAAAACCAATGAAACACAAACATGATTTTCTTTAGCTCTTTTTAGCAGGTTCAGATTGAGTTTTGAATGGGTTGTAAATTGGATAAATACATACCAGAGCTGGCAGCGACGGCTAGGGGTGAGAACGAACACGCACGTTCGTGAACAAGCTCGGGATCGGCTCGGTTATAGATCGGATCGTGATCGT
>JAULKM010090147.1:0-11265 GCA_032355605.1 Rubia tinctorum
ACACTTGCATTATATATTGTTTAGAGTTGTACCTTTGTGTCAGATTGTTGTCCTCGAAAGTGGCATTGCCTCTCAAATTCTTAAGTGTTTTGTTAGTGCTTAGGATTAACTGTTAAGTATGCATAAAAGGAAATTTGAAGTTCCTTTTTTCAGGAATTAACTTTTTCGATATGAACTGGTATTTGTCTCCTTGTTTTACCTTGGATAAAAGGATGATTGCTAGTGTTTTGTTAAATATGCATAAAAGGATGATTGCTCTCTACAATCATCCTTCTTGTCATATACCCATCGTTCACAATATTGGCTTCTTTAAAAATCCCATTGCAAGGTTTTATATATCATGTTATTCTATAGATGCCGATTTGAAGGAAAACTAAGTGATACCAGCGGAACTATCACTGCAACTTTCTTTGGTGATATTGCTGAGACTTTACTAGGTTTAACTTCCACCCAGGCTATGCAAGGTGTCTCTCAGGTTTAATACAAATCAACCAATCTGCCGTATTTTTTAATCATGCTCATCCATAAATAAAAGCATATTCCTCCATCAAATATAATGATGCACGCACTTATTCATATTATTCTTCTATTGTATGCTAGGATTACATTCAGTTAAGGGAGGCTAATCTAAAACAAAAAAAATACATAGTTCAGCTGACCAACCCCAAACTGAAACTGCATGAAGTCACTCCTAGATACACGGTGATAAAGTGTTCTGAAAATGAGGTATTTGATGTTTCAAAAGAAAGTACACCAGGAACTGCTACAGCATCAACAACTGTTACCTGTGATGTTACTTCAGATTTTTTGTCAAATCCACCAATTACTGATAAATTGGAGGCACAAAAGCAAATTCAGTCCAGCTCATGTTCTTCATTGGAGGCTACCACAGCCGAAGCTCCTTCTGAACCACGCCTCAATACAAGAGGTTAGTACTACCATGGCTTCTCATTACATTAAGTTCTTACAGTTTAAAAAAAATGAACTGAACGTCCTTATGCGATTCGTCGGTAACCATTTCAAGTCGCTAACCATTTCAACTATATGCATAATCATCAACAGGTAAGGCTAAAGATTCTTTGTTGGCAAGGTTTGACGACCTCTTGGATACCATAGAACCATCTCTCAAAAAACGCAAGTAGATCTCGAGCATGTCTATCGAATCATTATTATGTAACGTTACTTAATTAACTGTGTAATATAGCTTAGTATATTAACAACAAATATAGCTTGGATAAGTTTCAACTTCGCATTTCGCTCCCTACCATGTACGTCCAATTAGTGGCCATTTTGTGCATTTTGCTTGGGAAACATATGCATCGCTTGCTCATTTTATATAGTTATAATCATCTGCCCATCCCTTTTTCCCCTCAATTTTCCAATAAACCCTCTCTGTTCCACGAATATCAAACTCCATATGTGCATAACTTGTACTACTACTATGTAATATATATTTATATATATATATATATATATGTTTTTTTAAAAATAGTCTCAAACATAAACTTTATGCTTTTCTTATAATGTTATAAAAATGAAATTTTCTTTTTTTAACTGCCACTATTAACCACATCCCCTTATTCAGACAATGATAACTCGTTAATACCAAATAAAAACTCTTTTTTCCCAGGAATTACATTATACTCACACTTCACTATTTTCAGTTGTAAAAACAAGGTCACATGTTTTTTATAGCATATTTATATTCGTTGTGTAACAATCACACATACTATAACATCTACAAAAATCTAAACTTCCATATCACTCTATCTGTCTTCCGGAAAAAAATCCAAGGGCACCGCGCAACGCGCGGTGTTAACCTTGCTAGTCTCTCTCTAAGAGAGAGACACTGATGAGTTCTCCTGACAAGATGGAAAATCTTTAAGTTACGGATAGTTTATGTAATTTTTTAAACTTATATATTGTATTTGTTAAATTTCATATAAAATTTTAAAATGTAATTTTTTTGCACTTATCTTATTGGTATGTTTTTGTTGACACACATTTCATTTTGGCAAAATTGTTGCAATTTTATCAACTCATTATACTTTTCACCTTCTACATTGAATATTATCCACTCATTTTCTTTACCTAAATCAAAACACTTATACCTGTGGTGCTACTAATAGAGAAACAGAATGAGTATTATATTTTTTTTCTTCATATTTTCACATTCAAATACACATTATTGCTTGTTTTAACTTATAAAATATAATATTTGATTTTTAAAAAAATTACAACATTTAAGGTAAAAAAATTAGAAGGCATATCCATAAGCTTATGGATAGGCCACCTTATATTATAAAAGTTAAAACAAATAATAACGTGTATTTGAATGTGAAAATATAAAAATATAAAATATATTTCTAAAATTTTAAATTTAGTATGCAATTTAACAAATGTAATGTGTAAGTGAAAAAAATACTGAGCCCGTTCATAAACTTTATGGACAGACCATCTGTTAGCATATCCATGTATAAACTAATATATATATATATATATATATTAATATGCTAAGACTAATTAATTGAACTTTTAATTACTAAGTTCACCTCCAAATTTTGTAACTCAATTTAAAATTCAATGAAACAAAAAAAAATTCTTAAAGATTGATTTATTTACATTAATGATCACGAATTCAAAAAAAATACAAAAAAGAGTGTCTATCGATCAACCTATATGGATATATAGGTCAATAAAGGAAAAGGAGAAAAGTGTTTTTATAACACTACCTAGGAGTTAAGTGATAAAATGACCCTAACTTTAGGCTAAAAGTGTGAATATAACCATGAAATCTCTGAAAGTGTCAAAATGATTGTGCTTACTTTTTAGTCAATGTTTTGATGATTGGATTCTGTCGAAAAGACCAATTTTCCCTTGAACAAAAAAGAAAAAATTGAAAAGATGTTAATACCCCCTTCAAACCTAGATATGATCGTTCTTCAACCTTCGAAGTCCTTGCCTTTCAAACCCATGCCTTCAAACCCAGATCCGGCAGAGGAGGAGGGTTGCAGCTTCTTTTCCTAGGCGGTGGCAAAGTTCTTTGAGTGGAGAAGAATAGGGCTCTCAAAGCGGCGATCGGTGGAAAACAATGGAAACCCCTGCAGCGAACACTAGGGAAACTCGAGCACGGAGAAAGTTAATCAACGGGGGAAACTCCAGTTGCGATGCCTTTTTCCAACGACGGTTTTGCGTGTCAAATTTTGCGTGTTATTTTTTGATATCGAACTATGATCATTAAACTAAATTTTGACATTTTTAATCATAGAACTTAATAAAGTGATTAGCTCTTGATCATTGACCTCTTTTCATACTTTATGGTATAATGCAACCAAAAGTTAAGAGAGTATTTTAGTATTTTTAATAGACGTAGTGGGTGGGAATGAGGTAGAGCCAACCATGTTTTTCCATTTATTGTTTTCAAACCCAACTTGCGAATTTCGTTTGAAGAAAAATCTTAAATGTGCTTTATAAAAACCATTGCCTAGGTTGATTATTTCATCTATGAACCTAATCAGAGAATGGGTTAAAGGATGAAGAAGGTTAACGATGGCATAAAATACATTGGTACGGAAATATTTTAGCGAAATTGAAAAATCAAAGTCGAAGGTGATGATTTCTACCCCATATGTAATGCACAGTAAGTATATCTATTTATATTTTGCATGCTCATTTATGGTTTAAACTTAATATCTTTAATGAAAGGCTACATAAGAATTGCAGTAAAACTATATAGGATAATGAAATGTTGTGCAAAAACAGAAAAAAAGTTACTAGGGGTCCGGGAGTCGCACTTTTTTAGGCCAAAATTTAAATTAATTTCCATGATTGCAAGTATTTAGTTGACACGTACGTTTTTTGTGCGCCTTCGACATGTGATCATTATGCACGTGTTTGACACTAATTTTATAAATAAATATGAAATTAGTTTTACATCATTAATTAAATTTCCAGAAAAAATACATTAAAATCATACTTTTTTATTGTTTATCATCGAACTATGATCATCAAACTAATTTTTCGTCAATTTCAATCATTGGACATAATAAAATGATGAGTTCTTAGACTTTAGGGTCTAATGGAACCAAAAGGTAAGTGAGTATTTTGGTATTTTCAATAGACGCGGAGGGTGAAATTGAGATAGATCCTAACAAACCCCACATTATTATACATTTTCAAACCAAACCCCGAACTTCCTTCAAAGAAAAATCTTAAATGCATTTTTTAAATAAAAACCATTGTCTATGTTGATTATTTAATCTATGATTCTAATCGAAGAATGGGTCAAAGGAAGAACAAGGTTGACGATAACATAGAATACATTGGTCTGAAAATGCCCTAGCGCAACTGAAAATTAGAGTCAAAGGTGAAAACTTTGGCCCATATGTAATTCATGGTAACTATGTCTATTTATATTTTGCAGTTGGTTCATGTACGATATAGGCTTAATCTTTTTAATGAAAGGCTAAATCAAAATTGCAAATAAAACTATAAGAAAATGAAATGGTGTGCAAAAATCAACAAAAGAAAATAAAGGAGTTGATCTTGAACAAGCTAAAATATAAAATTAATTATCATGTATTTTGCATGAATTTAGCTGGCACGTGCATTTTTGGTGCACCTTCGACATGTGATCATTTTGCACGTGTTTGGAACTAAATTTTTAAAACAATGATTGAATTAGTTTAACTTCATTAATTTAATTTCCATGAATATATTTCAATTTTTAAATCATGTAATACAAGCTCAACATGCTCAAAAGTCCACAGCAACAAAACCCTTCATTTTTCACTAAATAACATGAAGATAAATAAACAATGACTCGATGGTACCGGTCTAAGATGCGGACAGGTAGTTCTTGTCGCCATCATAACCAACACGGCCTCCCCGTCCCCTGTAGTTGTTGTGGGGATAGTAGGTCCCACTAGGCTGGTCGTAGTATTGCCCACTACTGTTCTGGAAACCACCACCACAGTTGCGGGGATAGCAGGTCACATCAGGCTGGTCGTAGTATTGGCCACACCCAATCTGGAAACCACCACCATGGTTGCTGCCACGACCTCCACAACCGTTAAGGTATCTCTTACGGCCGCCTCCACCCATGTCACGGCTGCGGCTTCTGTAAAATCTTTAAGGAGCATGTTGTTGTTGCCTCACCTCAAATTCCCTTGGGCCCTCCCTATTTTCGCCCTCTTGAGATGGGAGCTCAAAGAATTGCTCAACCTTTTCAGCCTGTTAAAACTGCTAAACATGGCCAGATTGGACATCTTTTTAGTCCCGGCCATAATAAAAATGATCGGTACTTGATCATCGACGTCTTTTTAGACTTAGAGGGTCTAATGGAACCTAGGGTCCGGGATTTGCACTTTTTAGGCAAAAAATCTAAATTAATTTCCATGCTTGCACGTATTTAGTTGGCACGTGCGTTTTTGGTGCGTTTTTGACATGTGATCATTGTGCACGTGTTTGACACTAAAATTTTTAGACACATATGAAATTAATTTTACATCACTAATTAAATTTCTATAAAAAAATATATACATTAAAACACCAATTTTTTTATTATTTATCATGAAATATGATCATCAAACTAATTTTCGATCAATTTTAATCATTGAACATAGTAAAATGATTAGTTCTTGATCATTAACATCTTCTTAGACTTTAGGGTCTAATGGAACCAAAAGTCAAATGAGTATTTTAGTATTTTTAATAGACGCAGAGGGTGAAATGGAGATAGATCCTAACGAACCCCGCGTTTTTCCGTTATGCATTTTCAAACCCAACCCCTAATTTCTTTCAAAGAAAAATCCCAAATGCAATTTTTATAAAAACCATTGTCTGGGTTGATTATTTAATCTGTGAATCTAATCGAGGAATGGGTCAAAGGAAGAAGAAGGTTGACGATAACATAGAATACATTGGTCTGAAAATGCCCAAGCACAACTGAAAATTATAGTCGAAGGTGAAAATTTTGACCCATATGTAATTCACTGTAATTATGTCAACTTATAAATCGCAGTTGATTCATGTACGATATATGCTTGATATTTTTAATGAAAGGCTAAATCAAAATTGTAAGTAAAACTATAAGAAATGAAATGGCAAGCGAAAATCAACAAAATCAAGTAAGGGAGTTGCACTTGTTTAGGCTAAAATATAAATTGATTTTCATATATTTTGCATGTATTTAGTTGGCACGTGTGTTTTGGTGCGCCTTCGACATGTGATCATTTTGCACGTGTTTGGAACTAAAATTTTTAAACAAGGATGAAATTAGTTTTACTTCATTAATTTAATTTCCATGAATATATTTTAATTTTTTAATCATTTAATACAAGTTTGACATGCTCAAAAGTCCACAGCTACAAAACTCCTCATTTTTCTCTAAATAACATGAAGATAAATACACTACGACTCGACGGTACGGGCCTGAGGTGCGGCCATGTAGTTTTTGTCCCCACCATAACCACCACGGCCTTCCCTATCCCCGGTAGTTGTTGCGGGGAAGTAGGTCCCACCAGGCTGGTCATAGTATTGCCCACACCCGTTCTAGAAACCACCACCACGGCTGTGGGGATAGTAGATCCCACCAGGCTAGTCGTAGTATTACCCACGCCCGTTCTGGAAACCACCACCACGGCTGCTGCCACAACCTCCACGACCGTTATGGTATCCCTTACGGACGCCTCAACCCATGCCATGATTGTGGCCTCTATAAGACCTTTGAGGAGCATGTTATTGCTCCCTCACCTCAAATTCCCTCGGGTCCTCCCTATTTTTGCCCTCTCGGGAGCTCCGAGAATTGCGCAGCCTTTTCAGCTTGTTAGAACTGTTCAACATGGCCAGATTGAACGTCTTTTAAATACCGTCCATAATAAAAATGATCATTACTTGATCATCGACGTCTTTTTAGACTTAAAGGGTCTAATGGAACCTAGGGTCCGGGTGTTGCACTTTTTTAGGCTAGAAATTTAAATTAATTTTCATGCTTGCACGTATTTAGTTGGCACGTGCATTTTTGGTGCACCTTTGACATGTGATCATTGTGCACGCGTTTGAAACTAAATTTTTTAAACAAATATGAAATTAGTTTTACATCATTAATTACATCTATAGAAAAAATACATTAAAATCCCAGCCATCTCGATAGCGATCCAAGCCATCTGAGATGAAGTTGCTCCAGCTGCAATATCAAGAGCACGTTTAGACAAGGTTTTGAGCCATAGGAGAACGAAGCGATTGTGCTTCTTCCAAGATGTAAATTCAGAATTTGTTGAACAACACCCCCATCATCACAGGGAGTGAGTTGGTCTCCGGTGGTGCTCGTGGATCCAAAATGTGTGCTTTAAGATCAAAGGTTTCATGAGCAAAAATGACGGTAATTTGCCAATGTCCTAATCGAGTTTAATGCTGAACGAAGGGACTTGAACATTATTATTGAGTGAAATAATAAACATAGCGAAAACTTAGAGTGAAATTATATAGTGATTATCGTGGCATTAATAAAAAGATAAATATATACATGGTTAATTGCACGATTTAGAGTAAGTGATTAGTAATTTGGTAGTTTGATAAACTCCACATCACTATGAATTTACACTCTCTTTATCATTAGTTATTACTATTGGAGGGGGTAGCTATAGCCAGGAGTTGTAGGTTGGTATTTGTAGCAGCCGTGGGAGAAGCAAATGGGGGAAAATATGATGTTTGGTTCTGATGCCATACAAGCTGAAAGTAAGATATATTGAAAGTTGTAGGATATAATGAATACTTCACATTTCACACATTTACATCACATGCATATATACTGATAACTACAACTAAAACTAGCTAGTGATCAACATCATTTTAGGGAATAATCCCATACATAGAGGAACGATTATTTCAGTTCCTGAACTCCAGGAACAGAACACTCAGAACAATTCAACTACTTCCTCTTTTCCAATTGAACTGGCACTCTTATTTTTTTAACATTATTGTCTATTAAAATTTGATGATATATATGAATAGATAAATGAACAATAATATTATCATTAAATGATATTGTTCAATTTGTCGTAGCAAGTAGTTTCAAAATATCAATTTTTTATTTGTTGTTATTGTACGTAGATAAACATATTAACAATCAAACATGTACATTGAACATCGTGCAAAAAGTAAAAGTGCAATCCTGATTGGGATGGAGTGACTAATAGTCAAATACAACGAAGGAGTAATTCCAAAGATGAAGATAAGACTAAAAGTAAAGGTGTTTTTCTAAGGGAAAAGTAAATGTTTTTGTCATAACTGAGACCGTAATTTAAGATTGGCTTTACAACCCATCTTAACAGCATCGAACTACACCTCTTTGTAATCGAACTATTTTCAAAATCTCATTTCTGGTCATGTAACTTAAAAACACACTTTTAATCATCAAATTCTCTATTCTCGTATGACTTTTGTTAGATCATGAGTTTCCTTCGTAGAATCTTATAAACGTTTGGGGCTGAATTTTAATTTTAAAATACATTTAAATTAAAGTAAATTAGGGTTTAGGGTTTCAGAGTTTCGAGTTGAGCATTTAGGGCTTAGCGTTTAGGCCACCTCTAACCACCACCTTCATTATCACTCATTACCATCGCTCAACCCCATCATTATTTGCCGACTCCCCCTCCCAACTCCTCTCCATCACTCGCGCCAAAACCTCACACCCCCCCCCCCAATCTAAACCATCACAGTCATCATTCTCCCACCGATTATGAAGCTAATGTTGCCATGAACCGACTTGGAAACCTCTGACTCCCCTCATTAATGTCCTAGATCGACTAGAAAATCGTCAGAACAATCATCGTCCATGAACATGTGAGTGGCGCGGAAACCCCTTGTGTGGGGATTGTGATTGGCGCGGAAATTCATCTGTGTGTGGTGTGCGTGGCTCGAAAAAGTTGTTCGTGCACTGTGTGGGTGGCACAAAAAATCATTCCGTGTGGTGTTGGTGGTGCGAAAAAATCGTTAGTCTAGTAGTATATAGTTAATCGTATATTTTTATCATTTATTATTTAAAGAAAAAATACTTTATCAAGAGAAATTAAAAATAATGTGCTAGAAGCATCTATAATATACTAAAAGAATGATTTTTTGGCCAAGTGTAACCCTACATTTAGCCATATCATCTTTCACAAATGTTTGACAAGTGACACTCTCACCAATTAATCATTCTAACAATGCTTTGAAAATTGTTACATCTCTCATATTCTTTAACCCTTCCATCTTTCTCTCTCCACTTTTGCTTATTCCGAAAAATGTACTCCTTATTCCATTTTATTCTTTGAAAAAGTTAAATGTATTCTCACAATACATACTCAATTGCTTCATTTAAACTAATTTTGTTTTCCAGGAATAAATTGGAATGCTGGTATATTGCCAAAAGAATTCCTTTTTAGAAAACTAAAATATCAATAAAGATTGAGTTGTTTTAAAAAAATAAAATAGATTATAATATTAATAATTATATAAATTTATTCTAAATACTGTATTGTGTACAATTTTTTATATAAATATAATGAAATTTTATTAATTATTAAAATTATAAATTATATTTAATTAATTAATTTTGTTCATAAAACCGTCGACACGGACATTATCTAGTATTCAAATATTTTTCATAGATATTGATATCTTCACAGTAATCTATTATCTTAGGTTGTGTTCGGCTTTTGGATAATATTGTGATTTCAATGTAGCATTGTTCTCCTTTAAATTATTTGATAACCAAACTTACATGATTTAGAGGTCATGCATTCATATAGTTGCAAATTTTCTATGACTAGAGATGATCATGAGTCTAGCATCCGACCTAGGCCCATAGGGTTTAGATCTGTTGGGTTTGATATGGGTTCAAAAGAATTTAATTTATCGAGTCCGGGTCCAAATATGAGTCTAAATTTTGGAAAATGGGTCCGGGTTTGTACTAAAATATTAAGACTCAAATCCGACCCAGACTCAACCCGTAGACTCATATTACTCTAACTATATATATTATTTATCCGAATTTCTAATTACTTTCATATTTTCTTTGTATTTTTATTTTTAATTAATCAAATAATGTGTATTGTATTTTTTTTCTTGAAGAATTAATTCATGTCCTTATTGAGCTTGAATTATTTATGTTTAAGATAATACATATTTTATTTAATGAAGAAAAAAATAGAAAGTTAAACTCATTTAAGACACATTTTGGACCCATCGAGTTTGGATATGAGTATAAAATTTTCAAACCCTAAAGGTCTAAGTCTAATTAATTTTTTAGGGTAAAATCTGGATCCTATTGGACCCGACCAGACCCGACCGTGATCATCTCTACATATGAGTTGTATAGCATGAGTTAGTTTAATCCTAGTTAGACTGAAATTAATCCTAACCTTGATGTTTAACTTTGAGTTGGACTGAAATTTAATCCTAATCTTGTTGTCCGATTTGACTTGGTTTAATTAATTAGTTTAGGTGGTGGTGGTGCTACAATTCGTCACTCAAAGTTGGTGGTAGTTATTTTCAGGTGGTGGAAAAAATATAGGGAAAAATTAAAAAATATATATAATTGTGTTTGTAAATGTTTATACACCTTAGAGATTTAGTAAGTAAGACATTTTTTAAAAAATAAACCACCAATTGGTGGGGTGTTTATTAGGTTCCCCAAACCTTTTACCCAAAACCATAATTGTTCAAGGTGTACACTTTCCTAATCTAAGTAATTTAAACAAGCAGCGCTTCTAAGACAAAAGCGACTCTCCAAGCATTGTATTCCATTGATTATGTTTCTGCCACTTAGATCTCCATCCTCGTGTTAATCCAATGGTAGCCAGATAATCAATAGAGATATTCACATAATAAGTTAAATATGGAAATGCAATCTGATATCCTAAATTCTGAGATTGATGATTCCCAATCTATCACCAATTATAGCTGCCTTTTGTTACCTCATTCAGGCTACTCCAGTTCCAAGCTTGTCTACTTTGAATTTTTCTTGTTTCTGTCATCTTTGTCAAGGCATGAGTGACAGTGTTCTGCTCTCTGAAGACATGAGTAATAGTGTCATTCTCCACAGCCATGAAGCTCTTTGTTTCATTAGATTACAGACCTGCAAACAATCAGTTTGTAAAGTTAATGGAATGAAATTGTGGTGTATGCAAACCTTAACTCCTGAGATTACAACAATCAATTCAGCCTCAAAAGCATCTGATGCTCCTGTGATGTTATCTCCTCCAACATACATTTCCTTTCCCT
>JAULKM010090157.1:0-11265 GCA_032355605.1 Rubia tinctorum
GTCGAGCTTTGACCGAGTTTTGACCGAGTCGAGTTCGAGTTGCTCACGAGATGCTCGACTCAATAAGCACCCCTACTCACGACTCTCTGATGTAATCTTCTGTTTATTCTCATGAATCAATAACAAACTCATTATCGAAAATCATACTTTCAATTTTGAATAGATTTATTATAGTTTTTGTTGCATGTGAAGATTGTACACTTGATAATTTGGAAATTATACTACATGATCCAACCAAATTATATATGGAATACATTTTATGCATTTAAAGCATTAAATACAGGAGACGCTTGGAAGGTGCATACATGGACACTGCAACAACAGTGGGCAGACGTGCTGCAATTTATGAAATCTATGTGGAGATGTTTTTGGACCTGCTCTATGTGGAGATGTTTTTGGACCTGCTTGCAAAATTTTATAAATTGCAGCATGTCTGCCCACCGTTGTTGTAAAGTCCACATCATCAGCTTCTAAGCTGTTGTAACTTGTGGGAGCTACATGCTTGATGTCGAATGCATTTTAATGCATTAATTGCAAAAAAAAAGTGTAATCCACATGCAATTTGGTTGGATCGTATAATAAAATCTCTATATTATCAGGTGTAACAATAACAATAATAAATCTAATAATAGTCCGTCTCTTGAAAAAATGTTTTTTTTATAAGTTATAAAAATACCGAGATTTAAACAGAACATTAGAAGAAATTAAGATAAAATTTTCTTAATGCATTAATCGTATCATAAATTTACAACTACTGCACGTTGTATATTAAAATTTTAATATTGCAACTAAAACATTTAACTTTCTATAACTCTAATTCAACTCCTTCTTTCCATATGCTTATGGAAAGACAGTCTTTTCATATGTCTATGGAAAGACGGTCTATTCATATGTCTATGGAAAGACGGTCTTTCCCAAAACTTTGTCATCAAATAATGATATAATAAAATTATTATTTTTATAAATATAGTTAGTAGTATAATAATATTATTTTATTTTATTTCTCGAGCATGAATAGAATTGTAGATCTATCAATAAATGTATTTTTAAATAATAAATATAGAAAAAAATATTAATTGCCTAGTTTAAATTCAAAATTATTTTATATTATACATTTTTTAAAAATAAAATTTAACTTAAAGGATAACAATAATGCTTAACTTATTAATTATTATTGTTTGACCTTCAACATTTATATTTAATTGAAAATAAAAATGAATATTGTAAAAACATGTTTACCCATCGAGCACATGAATGCAACTTACCATTGTGAGAGTGTGTAGTTTGTTACATCATTAGTTTGGAAAGATGACATAGCAACTCAAAGTACAACCCTTGTAATTGGAGCATGGCACGTTGCACAGTCCACATTTGCAAATTCCAAGCAACTGTAACTTGCAGGAATGGTTTGCTTAATGTCTGCTGCATTTAATGTTTCAAATGCATAAAGTGTATTTCACATGTAATTTGGTTGAATTGTAAAGTGCAATCTCTATATTATCAAGTGTACAATATCTACATGCAACAAAACTATAATAAATTTATTGAAATATAATTATTTTATATATTTTTATTTTATTTCTCGAATAGAATTGTAATAAACAAGAAAATATATTTCCAAAATAATATATAAAAAGTATGCAATGAAAATCATATAAAATTACATTGTCTAAATTCAAAATTAATTAAAAGCCATATATGCTATCAAGACATTCCATACTTAGTTCTAACGATTTCAAATATTTAAACGTGATCTATTTTAGCTCTTTCATCGATACTTGATGAATCCTAGAAAAGATATAATTTAAATTTACAATAATGATGTGATGCTTGGTTAATCTCATAGCACTTTATTAAAAAATATTTTGAGTCAATCTCTTGAAAGAAGGTCTTTCCATAAGTCATGGAAAGATCAAGGTTTAATTTGTAAATAAGAAGAAATGAAGATAAATTTTTTGAGTTGTATTAATCGGGTTATAAACTTTATAAGTACTTCATGTTGCATAATAAATTATTAATATTACAACTAAAACCTTTTACATTTTTTATTATTCTAATTAAATTCCATGTTTTCATAAGCCTATGAAAAGACGGTATTTCCCAAGATTTTGTCAATTATTTTTATGCTATATATTTTTTACTTTAAATAAATTTAATTTTAAGTATAAAAATAATGATTAATTTATTAATTATTATTGTTAGATATATAACACTTATATTTAATTAAAAGCAACACAAAGTCTTGTTTTAGACTGCCTAAACTTTAGGTCAAGGATTATTGTGCAATTATAAGAAGTTTAATTTAGGATGATTTTTTAAATATGCTGATAAATTTAGGGACATACCGTGCAATTATCAAAATACTATATATGTCACAAAAAATATCAAAAATTTTATTTTTCCCTCCTCCTCCAACAATCATAGACCGCCTCCTCTGATCGAAAACTGCCTCCGACCAATGGTTACCGCCGATTTCCAGTCGGATAACCGCCGAAATCTCGCTCCACCGTGTAAAACCACCGCGGTTCTTGTTCCGCAGGCGAAATTGCTTCGACGTCGGCGAGATCCAATCGACTTCGGCCAAATCGTTGCAACTCCTTGCCCTAGCTCTAATGATGGTGGCGCTATACGATTCACTGTTCTACAAGGCGATGTTGACTCCTCTGTACGACGACGACGATGCCTCATGACTCCTACTCTTAACAACCATGCCATCTACATATATCTCTATGTTTTAGCCTATCTGTTTTTTAAACAACTTGTCTACCAACCATTTGTAAGTCGCTCCCTCATTCTTAAGCCCAAACGAATCTTTTTAAAATAAAATGTACCCACATCTGTGATGAACAAGGTATTTTTCTTATCCTGTTCTGCCATCAATATCCGGTGATATCTTTTATCAGCATAAAAAAGGCCAAGACCTAATATCCAGCTATGGCTTACCCCAACTTATCAATTGGCGGTAATAGATAGCTATCTTTAGGGAAACATTTATTCATATCGGTGAAGTCAATGCACATTCACAAGCTCCATCGTGCTTTGGAACCATCACTGGGTTAGCAAGCCATTCCGGTTAAAGCACCTCCTCAATAACCTCTGCTTTGAGCAACTTCTCGACCTCCACCTTAATCGCCTCTGCCCTCTCTGAGGCATATACTTTTCTCTTCTGTTTAACTGGCTTTATCAAGAAATTGATATTCAGCCTTTGGACCGCCAGCTTTGAGGGTACTCTGGTAAGATCAGAAGTGCTACAAGAAAATACATCACCATATGCATCGAGCAAAAACTCTTAGTTTTTCCTTAACACATTCAAGCATTAGCTTTCCCACAGCCACCGTGCCCAAATTTTGGATGGGTAACTATTATGTATCAGTTGGACCAACTTCTCCATGTACTGAAGCCTCATCCCTTATCTTCATTGCTCCCCTCAGTGCAGTCAAATTACAATTTTTAGCTACCACCAGATCTCCTCGAATGGAAGCTATCCCTTTATCAGTGGGAAAATTCATCATTAAATGAGAAGGGGGCTATACAGGTCGAGCTTCGCACATCCATAGTCTTCCCAAGACCACATTATAGAAGGAGTATGCATTGATGACCATGAACTTACAGTTTATCGTCAACCCTGTATCCCCACCAACTATCCACACCGATAAAGTGATCTATCCTAAAGGAAATAAAGTTTTACCCTTAAAACCAAACAATGACAAAGAAAATTTTCTCAAATTGCTTTGACCTATGTCCAACTGATTAGAGTAGTTTGCAAACATTACTTTGACACCACTTCCATCATCAATGAACACTTTTTTCACCAACGAATTTCCTATGATAGCCAAGACCACCATAGGATTTTCATGGGGAGTTTGATATGGGATTGCATCTGCCTCCGAAAAATGTTATTGTCTCATCCGATCGCAATATCTTATGTCGTGGCTCACCAGCGGGAATGTGACGTGAATTGGCCTTCACGACCGTGTTTGAAGACATTTCCCCCAAAATCCCATTGATTACATTAATCACTATGTGAATCACCGGGTTATTTCCATTTCTATTCTTCCGATTCCCAATAGACTGATCAAGAGGTTGTTCCTCTTGTCTCTCCTGATCTTTATCTCGAGGCCCTCTATCAGCTCTATCGATTCTCCCTCTATTATTCCTGCAATTCCTCCTAAACGGATGCCAAGCTCATCCCTTGGACTCGAGGGTTCCCCATGATCTCCACGTCGAGGTCCTGAGACTTGAAAAGGTCATTCCCTTGCACATCTCTCAATCTTCATTCTGAGATGGCTACAATTACTTGTATCATGACCATAATTTTTTTTATGGTCACAGTACATGTTCGTAGCTCTTGTCGTTGTCATTGCCTTGGTTGTATTCCTCATAGGTGGAGGTGCTCGAAACACGACCCAATGTATGCTTAAATTTTGTGCCGAAAATCTACCCATAGGCGTATACCTTTCAAAGCTTGTCCTAGCTATCTCAACTAGCTTCTTTCTACAAGGATTTTTAGCTTTCCCTTGTTTCTCCACCAAGCCGTCTCTCTTATTTTTGGCAGTCTCCTCTACCTTCAAGTACTGTTCCACGACCTCCTGAAGCTTTTGGAGAGTTTGAGGGGTGTTGGTAGTTAACTTCTTGTACAACTCCGCATCCTGCATCCTTATCAAATACACTTGAATCACTTCATTCTCCATACTTTCTACCACTCCCAAAATTTTGTCCACGTATCTGTGATAGAAAGCCTATATAGTTTCCCCTAGCTTCTATTTGGTCTGGTACAACTTTGGCAACGTATTAGTGAATTTCTTCTTCTGGTTATATTGGCTTAAAAGTGCCCAACTTAAATATCGATAAGAGTGTAAAGAACCCTTAGGAAACTTATTGAACCATTCTTAAGCTTTCCCTTGAAGATAACACCCAACCGGTATGCATGTCAGCCTTTCATCAAAATCCCGAGAATTCGTGAGACTCAGGAATGTTTAGATGAATTCCCTTGAATTATAATCCCCCTCCATACGTGGGAATCCTCCCTAGAAGCTTTGTGTCCGTTGGCCACTGTGTCGAGGTTATCCACTGGGTGAAGGGAGGACCTGCTACTTGTCTTGTTGGGTGCCAATTCAATCTAATCATTTCTTTACTCAATGAATCTCCAGTATCTCCTCCCGATTATGCTAATGGAGGATCTCTTATTGGATGTAAACCTCGAGGAGCTTCCCAATTCGAGGTCGAATACATGACCTGAGAACTCATGTTACCGGAATGTGCCCAAGATCCTATTTCTCCCGGATACATGGGAGGATGCCCATAAAAGTTATAAGGTGCTTGACCAGATGTGGGATGTTGTGGGCCTGGGCCACTTTATCCCTAGATCCCCATGGAATGCGTCATTCCATATCTAGCTTCAAATCCTGGGAAAGCAGCCGTTGAGACTACTGGCATCGAGGAGGGTATCGAATAAACCAACCCATAAGAGTAATATGGAAATGAGGGTTGAGGTCGTGACTGAACCACATCCCTCGCATACCCAAGATACGGGATCACCAGCATTGGTTGAGATATAGGTTTTGCTGGTACTTCCATAACTGTCGAGGATACCATCCCCCTCAATGACCCTCGTGGCATTGAGAGGAGGGTGATATGATACCCTGATGCTTGTAGCATTTGCACCATCTGCACCAAATTTTGCAGCGAACTAACCGTCTCCTGTGTCTCGATTAACTTGAATAGTATGTTCATAAGCATTGATGTAAGAATCACCAGAAACTTCTATAAAAAAACCCATCCCTCTAATAATATGAATCAATTGGTGGGTTCTTCAAAGGGTCTGTGTTCCCAACTCCTACACCAGGCTCCAAACTGATATCTGGTTGCCTTGAGGATCCTGCCACATCGGCTCATGACCCCCTCGATAGGCGCCGAACTAGGTCCAATTGAGACTTGCACGATCTCATGCTCAACATTCTACGAGGTCAGGGAATTAACCATCTTACTCTTTCTTCTAGACGGGGATTGTACCTCATCACCAGCGCCTGTTCCCTTGATCCTCAACATCTCACTCATTCGAGTAGTCACAGAAGTGGACATAAACCAAGAGCCCTAAATCTGACTTAATCAGTCCCACCGGGCGTGCCAATTAATGCGTCTCAAAACTGATTAAGCTGCACCACAAGTCCCTTGATCACGATCTGCAAAGAAACAAGCCCCGGGAAGTCCCCTAGGAAAACTCTCTGATGCTTAAGTCAGTCAACCGTATGAGTATTGTATAAAGAGAATGAATACTATAAATGTAAGAGAAAAGTGCTTTTATAACCCTACCTAATTGACATAAGTGTCAATATAACCTTTTGATAACTGAAAGTGCAGATATAATCCGACCTAGTTGGTGTAAGTGCCAATATAACATTTTCGATGGAAAAGTCAATTTTACCCATTTAAGAATGTGCTAATATAACCCTATAAGTTTTAAGAATGTGCTGATATAACCCTATAAGTTTTTAAAATGAGCTGATATAACCCTATAAATGGTCCGGTGGTGGTCCCGCGACGGCCCGGCTGCAGCCCGGTGGTGGTCCGGTAGTGGTCCGGCAGTGGTCCGGTGAACTCAAATTCATATTTTAACACTAAGTGTATTTTGGACATTTTACATGCAATCAACGCCGGAAAATAGAAGTCAAAGTTGAAATGGGGTATGAGGGTTATTTTGGCACTTACATTAACTAGCTATGGTTATTTTTGCACTAAAAATTATTTGAGGGTTATATTGGCACTTATGTCAAGTAGGTAGAGTTATATTGGTATATATCCTTAAGATTTTATATTGTTTCTCCCTTACTCACTTCTAACTACAACAAAGTAGATAACAGTAAGTTAGGGCGTCGTCCACAAAGACTTACTGGTTTAAATGATACTTTTGCAATGTTCACAATCGGGCGTCACCTCGAGTGTGTTTGTTTGTAAAGGTTTAAATTAACAACTACAATCATAAACTAAGATAGCGAGATAAAGATAGTGATAACGAGCGTTTGGGTATTTTCCTCACATGATTAACATACAAGATTTGATCCTAGACTTCTATTCACATTCAAGAACTATATTTCTATCAATATGTTATGTTTACACGATATGGACGGTCTGTCACACCATGTCGGTTCCGCTCCCTCTTTTTTTATATCTTTCCTCCTCCACATATATCATAGAGGAGTGTTTACATGCGAAAACTCTAGCCCTTAATACTGGGGTTATTAAGCTCGTAGTGTGCATGGTTGCATGTTAAACCTAGTAGTAGCATGGATCATCGGGACCTCCACTGTGAATACCCTTCCTAAACCCATCTTATGCCACTTAGAAAATTAATACTTCATACTAACTCTAAGGTTGGCACAAACTTATTCACCACAAACTAAAAATATGGACTTCAGGCATCAACATACGACCCCAATTGAGAATTTAATAACACCCGACCTGATTACCGGATGAACCCAATATCGTTCGCATGGTAATCCAATCACAAGAATATCCTATTACCACCCTGGTAGCTCAAATAGCTCATGTTACCACCACGGTACTCACAAGACTACAAGGAAGGCATAATATTATAACACTCACCAACCATTTTTTTAGTCTAGCACTAATTCATGCAAGGATCTAACTATGTGTACATCCTAATCACATTCATTACAATAATTATAGCAAGAAGCAAAAGCACAAATTATTCATGATATAATAGAAAAGAATCTTGGAGACTCACAAATCTAAAGTTAATACATGATTACAAGTATTCCCATGCCATAAATTTAAGCTAAACTAACAAAACTCATGGGTTCAAAATACACAACTGATATGAAATGAAGAAATAGAGAAGTGAAAATTACCATTGTGAAAATCCACCTCCTTTTCATTATAGATCTAAAAAAACCCATGAAAAAGATAAAGCAAATAAGAAAAGCAAATGAAAAACTAGAGTTTCGGAGGCCAAAATCAGGCTCAAGGGAATAAGGAAGAAGAATGAGTTTGTTTATAGGTGGAAGAAAGAGAGAAAAAAGGTAAAAGAAAAAGGGAAACAGTCAAATCCTAGTCATCAGGATGCACATGCCATGCAGTTTTGCATGGGTCGTGCCACACGGACCATGCAAATTTGCATGATTTGTCCCCCAGGGATGGGGTTGTGAGGATAACTAATTACCTCGCGTCCTTCAAGTCTTGAATATTATTTTCCTTGATACGGGTTGAGTGCTGATCCAATTTGGGAGTTCTTGTCGTCAATTTATAGTGCTCACGAAGAAGAATCCAATGTTGTCACCCACAAATGCTAATTCATCTCAGATTGTTCCCAGAACTCAGTTCCAACCCCGAATGATTCTTCATCCGCTACTTTCTTCAATCTTATTCTACCACTCTGTATATGTTCTTCCTTCTTCTACCATCCTTGCGAATGGCCTTCTCCTGACGGTCTCTAAATATGAACACAAAACATGTAGAAATCGACCAAGTCATAGAGGTAAAATACACTGGCTAATAAATGCTTACAAAATAGGTAAATTAAGGGAGAAAACCACACAAGGTGATTCTACCCCCCCTACATATGGTAAAACACATAATAATATACCTATCCACCAATAATAGATCCTAAAAAGTCCTGTTAAATGCTCTAAGAAAACATGCAACTTCCGTCTCATTAAATCTCACACACTTAAAACTATACTCGTCCTCGAGTAAATAAGAACAAGCAAAGATATAAGGGTATAGATAAGCAAAGATATAAGGGTATCATCTAATTTATCTCAATGCATGTACATATTCTAGAACATATGTCAATGAGAGAAAATGAGTGAACATTCACACTGAAAAATGAATAATAAAATCTAACCTTAGAGGCAAGGGATACGAATGGGTCTAAGATCCATCCCAGACCCATTAGGTCAGGCATGGATCTAAAAAAATTAGACTCCTCGGGTTTGGCCCTAAGATATTAAGAACCAGACCCAACCCAAACTCGACCCATGGACCCACATAACCTTAACTATATATAATTTTACTAAATTCCTTATTGTCCTCCTCATCCTTTCTCTCACACAACGATATTTCACGGCTGCAATTAAGTCCCCCACCGTAGATCTGAGCTCGTGATTTCAGAGCTCCCCCGCTGCTTCATCAGAAGTCTTCTTTCCTGCTTGTTACTCCAACAGTCTCTTCTTTTCTCTGTAACTTCTTCTTGGGTGATATGTGATGCGATGATCGAGGAAGTTTCCGATGCGTGTATGTTTAATTCAATGGGGAATAGTTGAAGTCCAGGTCAATCAACTTACCTAATATTTGTATTTTCCCTTTCTTTTCACCTCACAAATCTTGTGTCGAATCTTCTTCCTTTTGAATTGAGGGGAGGTAGGTACTCATCTAACTGGCACCCATTGAAATTGTAGATTTACCTAGTGGCATGCTATATTTTTGTCACTAAAACTCATAACCTTTTAATGTCTCTGTTATACTACCAGGTAGATTTAGCTATAACTTTATTGACGACGGAGGGCCAGGGTGAGGAATCTGATCTAGTGGAGGGTAAGGAATCCAATTCGATGGAAGGTGACGATAGTGGGAACAGCACACAAAAAAGTGATATGCTTTTTCAGTGTGTACTTTTACTGTTCGGCAAATTGGCAGTTGAATTCAACATATTGGGGTTGAATTTAAAATTGTATTATTTATTTTACTTTTCATCATACTTTAATGGGTCAAATGCTTTTCTAACCCTACTGGTGTATACCTAGCCTATGAGCTAGAGGTTGCTAGCCTTCAGGCCTAGCCCAATCTTTAATCATGAATAAACAAAGATAAAGTACACAATGTTCAGCCCAATGTTTACGTCAACCACGAACCAATAAAGGCGGAACCATGTCTAAATGGACTAGCCATGGACCGAGAAAGACATAATCATGATCAACACTTAGCCACAAACCGAAAGTGTAGTAACCACGATGCAATCCACGATCTTAAACCCTAGTAATGCGGAGCCACGACCACGATCCGCTATAAATACAAGGAGAGCAACACTGGCTCAGGTATGTAAAACTAAACTGAGAAATAGCAATTCTCTGAAGGAAAGTACTGGCTTGATCATCGAACCCCTTTCCCCGAAACCATTTTCGGGATTTGTTTTGCAGGGTCAAGGTGATACACGGTGAATATCAGCTATTTATCTTGGTCGGGAATACCACATCATTTGCACCATCTGTAGAAATGAGAAGATTTTTTATAAAAAAAAGTCTTTCATTCCCCTCAAGGTAAACAGTGGTGTTCACCAGAAGTGAAAGAAGCCAGAATCACAATACACAAGAATGAACAACGGGGTGCAATAAGAACATGAATCCCAGTCAAGATCAAGCACACGTTCCCATTAAAGAGCTGGATCTCAGTAACGAAGATACGAAAGGTGACGAAGAAGAAGCGGAATCTCCTAACACAAATCAAGAAAAGGATAGGAGAGCTTTCACGTATTTATAAGAAGCTAACAGAGAACATTTGTACAATCAGTTCTTTTCCACTATCAAACCAAAATCCCCAAAAATAAGTTTTAAAAAAAAGCAAGTCAAAGGCATGAGATCCTCAATTATGAAGAAGATTTGGCATATGATGATGCAGACAAGTCACCATTGGCACCGTATCTTCGCGATTCCAAGGTGCCAAAGGATTTCAAGCTACCTTTGTATGATAAAATCTATGTTAGGACAACATACCCCAAGGAATTCTTACATTCCTATCGCAACAGTATGCGATTTCGAGAAGCGGAAATTGAATTAGTTTGCAAGGCTTTCCATATCTTCTTATTAGGGACAACTATTACATGGTACGGAGACTTATAAAATGGAAGTATTAAGTCTTGGGCACAAATGCCAAACCTGTTTTTGGGGCTCTTCTATCAAAAACAAAAGTTTACCAGAACAATAGTGAACCTGAGCAACATAGCTCAGCGAAGTGACGAAAGTCTCATAGATTACCACAATAGGTTCGTCACTGAGAGTTTGAAAGTTCGTTATTTTTCGTTCCAATCTTTGTTAGGTGCATTCACAGGGGTCATGTGTTCGGGAGAATTTTACAAGGAACTCAAAAAAAACATGCCTGAAAACCCAAAGGAATTGCAAAAAATGATCGAATAGTATGTGCGAACTAAAGAAGCAAATAACCTCAAGATAGAACGTGAGCGGGGTGAGAAGAGAGCAATGGAGGATCCACGGAGAGGTTTTGTAAAGAAAGGGAAAGGGGGTATCCCTTTCA
>JAULKM010090165.1:0-11264 GCA_032355605.1 Rubia tinctorum
GAGGAGGGAGGGGCTGAGTCGGGTCGAACTGCGATAACCCGGATTCTGCTCGGGTCGCCCGCTTGACTTGTCGGATCGAATCCTCCAGAAGGTCGTGCGCCATTGTTGGAGAAGGGAGGTTACTTTGGGGAACAGATTGAAGTGGTTAATTCTCAAATTGTTTTGTATTCCCTCCGTTACCAAATGAGAGCGCCCTTAATCTTGCACTTGTGTTTATGAACGAAACGAAGATATGAAACTGAATTTACAACGGAAAAAAATGACACAAGTGAAAATATAAAGATTCCGTCTTTTGAAAGATAGTCTTTTAAGTTATAGAAATATCAAAGTTTAAAGTGTAAATTTTTTTAAAAAATTGAACATAAAATTTTCGGACAGCATAAATCGGGTTATAAAGTTTATGACCACTACACGTTGCATAATAAAAAAAAATTGTATGGGAAGACTGTCTTTTTCAAGATTTTTCCAAATATAAATTTTTGATAATTGAAAGTGTAAATATAACATTAGATAATAAGTGTAATTGTAAATACTCATTCCAACAGATCTATCCCGGAATTCAATGAAAAAACTATTCCACTCCTTTGGAAAAAATAAAAATGAAAGGTTTATAATGCCCCTAAATCCTGATTTCCCTTACCCCTTTCTCATTCTCTTTCTTTTCTCCTTTTCTTTCTTGTCTGCGTTCTTTCTTCACTATGTCGTTCCTTTCCTTCTCCGTCAGCTCTTTCTCCGTTTTATATCATCAGCAATGCCAGGCGAAGTGCGACGAAGTGGTCTGAAGTGATTTGTTGGTGATGGGGCGGGTGATGGAGCGGTTTGGGTTAGGGTGGGCTGTGGTGGTTTGGGTTTGGGTGCGATAAAGTGGTCACGAGAGAGAAAGGGGCGAGCGGAGGTGTTGGGGCAATGGTTTGGGTGGGCTGGTGGGTGGCGCTAGTGTGGTGGCGGTGGGCAGGACAAGCTAGGGTTAGAAATGGGTGGGGTAGGTAAGGTTCGACGATGGTGCTTAGATTGTGCGGAGGCAAGTTGTCACACCTTCGTGACCTAAAGCTTCCAGCCGGGTGGTCGTTCGGCTATACACAGGTGTTAGCGATTGAGGCTTCGGCCGGTGGTGGTGCTCCGATTCGATGGGTTGGGATGGGGGGTTTTGACGGAAAGGGCGGGACAGTGGTGGTGGGTTTTGGGGTGGTGGTAGTGTGGGAAGTTTTGAGATCTAGGGTTTAGGGATTTCAAATCGAAGCATCGGAGCGGGTGGCGGAGCGGTGGAGGAGGTGGCGTGGCAGAGCGGCAGAGGAGGTGGCATGGCGGAGCAGCAGAGGAGGTGGTAGCAGAGGTTATGGAGGTGGCAGTGGAGGTGGTGGCAGCGGAGGAAGTAGGGATGACAATGAGGCGAGACGGGTACGAATTATGGTACCTCTATACACATGTCCACCTACAATTTTCATACACATACCTGTCTCATCACCCATGGTGGGTACAATATTAAAATTCACCCCGCCCCATCGATTATTATTTAAAATCCACCCCCGCCCCATCACCCACTTGGATCTTCATGCCCACTTTAAATCCATTTTACTCACTCCATTTATATCTCCAAAAAAACCTAAAATTTACTTTAAATGAATAATTTGAATATTATTTTTTAATAATATTTACATGAAAATATTATAAATAAAACATATGCATTATGGATAAATAATAGTTTATTGTATAATAAATTAGTTTGTACATAGCGGGAATAGTGGGGTGGGCGGGTATGAACTAATATTAATGTCTGACCCACTACCCATGGCGGGTATCGATTTCCACACACATACACGCCCAACCCCCATGAAAACTACATTCACACTTGCTCCATTGGGGCGGATGCGGGCCGAGCCTCTACCGAAACTCGCCCCACTGTCATCCCTAGGAGGAGGTGGCAGCATAGGTGGTGGAGGTTGAACGGCGGTGGAGGTGGTGGAGCAGTGGAAATGGTGGCAGAACAACAGCGGGGTAAAATAGTCTTTGAAATTTTTGCATTTGACCCAAAGGGCATTTCGATCATTTCTGGTCGTTCAATGGATGGAAATGGTCAGTCAATGCTGGAATATATTCTGGAGGATTATATCTTTAATTAAATAGTTAGGGTTGTTTTTATAGTACAAAATTATTTAGGGTTATATTTGCATTTACTCAAGTAGATAGGGTTATAATTGTATATATCCCAAAATAAAAGGTAAAGTGCATTCATATCCACTAGTTTTTGGATTTTTGCAGATATACCCCCAGATTTTTTGAAAGTACACATATAACCCTTGACCAACAATGACTGAAAAACTCATACCCCTATAGTGAGAAACCAGCATTGACAGGTCAAATTTCGGTGTTGGTCGAACAAGAAATGACCAAAATCCCCCTATTTTTTATTTTCAATATAATTTTGGACAATTTTACTCCTGAAGTGGACCAATTGATAAAAAATGAACAAGGACTTATTTAAAAAATTGAGGGCTATAGCAACAATTTATTTTAAAATGTAAGGAATATGTCAGCACTTATTTTTTAAGAAAAAAGTGTGTATTTAACCTAATTTTTTGTTCGGCATTACAGATATAACCTTGTAACATCTAAAAGTGCAAATATAACTCTGCATTCCGTTGACCAGAATGTTAATGGTCAATTTGGCTGGAAATTTACGAAAAGTTAATTATACTCCTGCCAAAAAAATTAAAGAAAAAAATACAACTTCACCCTTCAATCCCCATTTCATTACTCCATTTCTCTCCTTCTAAATCAACTCTATTTCCACTTCTCTGCAAATTCAGTAGCGGTGGTGGGTGAGATGGTGGTGGTGAGGGAGAGGGGGAGGAAGGGATGGGCGACGAATGAGGGCAGGGTTAGGGTTGAAGGGGAGGCTACGGTGGAAAGCGGTGAGAGAGAGGTGGAGCGCGGTGACGGTGGTGTATCTTCCGTTGAGCAATGACGTCGAGGCTATGGTCGCGTCGAGATAGTGTAGCACGGATAAGCATGGCGCCATGGCTAGGGTTGAGGGCAGGGTTGGGGTTGAGCGGTGGCGGGCGGGCAAAGGAGGAGGAGGTGTGTCAAGGCGGCGCTAGGGGTTGCGTCGAGTGCGGGGCTAGGGTTGAGCGGCAAATCGTGACGGCGTGGCTAGGTTTGTAGGTGGGTTAGGTTTGAGCAGTGGGGCGGAAGAGAAGGAGCATTGAAGTGGCACTGGGGTTCTGTTGAGAGCGGGACTAGAGTTGAACTGTGGCGGGCGGAGTAGGAGGTGCGTCGAGGGTGAGGCTAGGGTTGAGTGGCGGGGTCGAGCCTGTGGTTGGCTGGTGTTTAAGGGGTGGGGTTGGGTGTTAAGCGGTGGCGGGCTGAAGAGGAGGTGTGGTGGTGGTGTTGGGGAGGTGGTGTTGGAGATGGGCGGAATGGCTGAGCGGAAGTGGTGCACTAGCGGAGTGGCGATGATGCACTGACGGAGTGGCAGAGCGACAACAGCGGTGGTGCTCAGCGGTGGCTGTTTAGGGTGTTTGAAGATGAAGAAGAAGAAGAAGGAGGAGGAGGTTAGGGGGTATAATGGTAATTAGATTTTTAGTTTTTAAGGGTAGGGGAATTTTTATCTTTTGGGATTAGTTCAATATCTAAATTCGTTTAGCCGACACCATAATAGTGGAATTTGGGTATATCTGCACCATTGCTCAAAATCTTAGGGTTAGTTTAGCACTTTCAAATTTTACAGGGTCATTTATACACTTTTGGAATTTAATAGTATACACTTTTCCCTATTTTTATATAGTTAAATTACTTCTTATCGTTATTATTAGCATCCAAATAGAATTACAAAAGAAGTTTGAAAGATTAAAATTCAAGAACTAACCTGTTTCTTTGTTAACAAATCAGAATCTACACATAAATTTGTATAACACATAAAATAGGGATTTTGGGTTTTGAATAGGGCAAAATGGTCATTACATAATTTCAAATTTTTCAAATTTATTTTAATCAGTGGAAAAAATGACATTTCATTTAAATAACACTTTGACCAAATTTTCAGGTGAGCTCATGGGCATATGTGCACTTTCAAAAAATTGAGAGGCAAATCTACACAAACACAAGAAGTAGGGGATATAAATGCACGTTATTCTAAAATAAATTGTTGAATACAAAATGTTGTTTTAGTCCGACTAATTGTTAGATGAGTTTTTTTAATAATTTATGTAATTAATGGGGTGATTTGGTGTTTGTTTTTATTTACTGCAATGACATTCTTATAACTCTGAAAAACTTCTAAAATATATCGCAATGTATAAATAATTATAGTTTGACCCCAAAGTAGGGATGGCAAATAGGCGGGCAGGTCGAATACGGGTCGGATAATATGTGTAGTAAAAAAACATGGGTATGTCCCATTTCAACCCATTTTATGACGGGTCAAATGGGTTGGGTTGAAACCCGCTCAACCTGTGGGTCGAAAATTATTCAACTCCCGGATCGAAAATGAATAACTCCGCTGGTTTCAACCCATACATTGACCAAAGTGGATTTATATACTAAGTAAAAACCTGAGCAAGAATCTATCCTACTAGCTAACCAATGTCACTCCTGCGGTTGGAAATGAGGAGTGCATGCTCATAACCTAAAAATTGTATGATGAATGATGCGCTCCGCATGTATTTCTGCTGTTAAGAGTCTTCCGTTCAGTATTTCTTCTGCTCTGGTGTTGAATTCAATAACTACATATGGAGATACGTATGTAAGATGAATGGTGCGCTCCGCACGTATTCACCGGCCGTTAATGTGGGGATGCTAATCCAGAAGGTGATTTTGAGCTCATATCATCTGAATTATTTGCTCGTTATGGGTTGCTTTCCTGATTATTTTTTTATTTTAGTTTCCTGCTGGACTGGAAGCAGCAGATGACGATGCACCAGGCACTAAAACACCAGAGTTGTACGTAGCTCATCAAACCAAGCACTAAAACAATTATTGCATTCAAACACCTTAATTTCTGCCCACCACTCGAACAACCAAACTGGCTCCAGCCACAACAGTTCTGTCACTCGTTTGATCATTCGGAATACATTCTTCGTAAAAGGGCGAATGGTAATGAAAATAAGCGCCTGAAATTGAAATCATGTCAGTTTAATTGAACATATTCACTTTTATATACAAACCCGTATGAATAAAACCGTGAGTTTCAATCCAAATGGGTAAACCCGAGATCAACCCGTTCGACCCATATTTTTCAAATACTCATTTGACTTGTTATCAATTTAACTCATTAATCATATTACTCATGTCCATCTGAGTTTAAAAATAGACAACCCGCTTGACTCACGAATCATGGGTCTATTTTGCCAACCCTATTTAAGGCTATTGAAACGAGGTTTTTCATGATTAGTCTAACCGTTAATTGATCTAACTGAACACTTTCTCTTTGTTATATTGAGGAAGAGAAAATATCCTATTAACTTGTCTAATGGTTAGCTTAGTGATTAAAATATATATAATACAAATATATAAATAGGTACTAATTTGATAACATCGTATAAATATCTTCTTCAATTTTTTTAAAAACAAAACTGTCGTAGATGGGATTTGAAGGGTATCCTTCCCTTTTCATTAATCTCATATGTTACCCGAAAGTTTACATCAAGTTGCCCAAAGTCTTACAACATTTGCTCGAATGATTACAGCAGTTGCCCCAAAAAAGGAGTATCATAAAGGCACTAAAAATTCAATTACAATTTGTAGCATTTGTGTATAAACAAATAGAAAAAGGGTACATCGTACGATAAATGGTCAAATATTGAGTACACTTCCTACTAGTTCGACTCGAACCACTAGAAGTCGATCACAATATTCAAATATCAGTCACCTTCTTCAGAGTTTCCAATGCACTATCCTAATCGACCTCTGAAGTAACCAAAAAAATAAAGAACAACTCTTGAAAGTGAAAGATCTGTTTCATCCCCATTGAATTGCAATCCTTTATAGAAATTATGAGATGACCTCGGTCATTTAGATCATGAAAAAATCTTTTGTAAATGTAAGTTAAATAAGAAGAAAGTATGAAAATCTCTAACACGACACAAGGTGGTCAATCAAAGATTTATGAACTTGCTCGGTCTACAAATGTGGACTGTAGATTATGAACATAATCGCCAAAGGTAAGTTGTTGTAACTACTCTGACTTGAATTTCTCCTATACCGACATATAGACCCAACCAGAAGTCAATTAGGTTTAACCAAACAAAAGGACCCGTCAGAATTGGCAGAGAGCAGACTCAACCGAATATTTCAGCAAAAAGACCTAGTTTACAACTAACACAAAATATTGTTTTATGCAACCTAAACTTTAGGCAGGGATTATTATGCAATTATAAGAAGTTTAATTTGGGATTGGGTTTTTTAAAAAAATACGCTGATAAATTTAGGGACCTACCATGCAATTATCAAATGATATAAATATCACAAAAAATATCTGGATTTTCAATTTTCTTTTCCCGATCGAAATTCTCTCCTCTGATCGAAAATCTGTAACCGCCGCTAACCTCCGCTGTTCCGCCGCCAACCTCCGCCGTTCTGCTGCCGCTGCATTTCCTCCTCATCCGCCGGCGACGCGACGGAGCTAGGGTAATCGTCGATGATTTTCTTCTTCCCTCGCCGACGCTGTCGTAGCAATCATTATGTTCTTCGAATCTGAGCTTTTGTTCTTCATTCCGATGTGAGCTCTTCTGTCGACGGCGCAACCGCTCACCGGTGCATCTCTGAAATTCACGACACTCTACAACTCGTCGACGCCTCTGCAACTCGCCAGCGCCTCTGCAATTGCTTCTATGCTTCGATGAATCTTTGATATTCACGGCACCTCTGCAACTCGCCTTTGTAGTTGCTTCATAAAAATTTGTGGTGCCTCTGAGTCGGTTTCACGGCACAGCTCCACGGCGACAGCTCTACACGCGGTGACCAATGAGATGCACGCGCTAATCGAAAAAGAAAGCATGCGCGTGAGATGCACGCGCTTGAGGTAAATGCTTCTGTCGACGCTGCTCTCCTCGCCGCCGAAAAATTTCTTCTGCGCTATTAAACCTCTGCTTCTCTGAGTTTCCTTATTGCATCCTAATCTGAATCTGCTGATATTTTTGAATCTAAACCTCTGCTCCTCTATTGATGTTCTTTGATTTTGTGATGATGTTATTATGAGATGTGTTGATGATGTGTCGGCTGAACTTCTTCTTGTGAGAGGTGAGATTTAATTTTCTGTTTTATCTTTTTCAAAGATTTGTTGAGCTTTAATATTATTTGACTGAGTAGATGAACATTAAAGATTTTTTGGTGTAGTGTTAGTACTCTTGTTGTTGAGATTAGATGACTGAGATTCGAATCTCACTATGACCTTTTATTTTGAAGAATTTATGTTTTTGATTTACATGTTGAGGTTTAATACTATTTTGACTGAGTGCATGTTAAATGATTAGTCCAAGGTCAAATCCCACGAGGACTGTTTTTTATTTCTGAGGTACTGTAACTTTTTGTCGATGTTTGTAGTTTTTTTTTCTCTGATGTTGATATTTTTCATTATTCGGGTGAGGTTATATTGTTATGAGTTGATATTTTGTTGTTTTTATGGTTGATATGGATTAATATTTGCAGTTTTTTTATTTAAAAAATCTCAAGTTGATGTTTTTAATTTTTCGCCTGAGGTTTTGATAATAAGAGTTGATGTTTATATTTCATTTTTCTTAAACTGATATTTTTCATTTTTCAGATGAAGTTCGTATGTTCGGAGTTGATGTTTATAGCTTTTTGGTGATATAAGTTGATATTTTTAATTTTAAAAAAAATAAATTGTTGATGTTTTAGGATTTTTTAGTGAATAATTTATAATTTTGAGGTACTGTAGTTTTTTTGTTGATGTTTTTAGTTTTTTCTGTCATGTTGATATTTTTCATTTTCCGAATGAGTTTCAGGTGTAAGGAGTTGATATGTAGCTTTTTTGATGATATAGGTTGATATTCATAAAAAAAAATTTTAAAAAAGAAATATTGATGTTTTGTGATTTTTTTAGTGAATAATTTATATTATTGAGTTACCGTAGTTTTTTTTGATGTTTTTAGTTTTTTTCTCATGTTGATATTTTTTTTTCCAGGTGAGTTTTAGTTGATATAAGTCGATGTTTTGTAGTTTTTTTAGATTATATGGGTTGATATTTTTGTTTTTTCTCTCATGTTGATTTTTTTTTCCATTTTCTAGGTGAGTTTTAAGTGATACGAGTTGATGTTTGTAGTTTTGGGTGATATTGGTTGATTTTTTGTAGTGTTTTTTTCTTATGATGGCGTTTTTCATTTTCTGGGTGAAGTTTAGGTGATAGGAATTCATGTTTTTAGCTTTCGGTTGATATTAGTTGATTTTTGTAGTTTTTTTATAATAAAAATTTTGATAATTGAATCCTTGTTGATGTTTTTATGATTTTAAATTGATGTTTTGTTAGTTGTAGTTGATGTTTTTCAATTTTTTATCTATTTTTATTTGATTTTTTAAATATATTTTTTGCTATTTTATTTTGCATTTTTCCTCTAATTTTTTAGTTGATATTTTATTATTTTTCGTTGATGTTCTACTATTTTTTCTGATGTTTATAATTTTCAATTTGATGATCATATTAATTATTTACATTCTTAAAAAAATATAAATATATTTTTTGTTTTTTTGAATTTTTTGCATATGGCGGGAAATGATGGGGGAAAATTGGACAAAAAAGCTCATGAAGAAATATTAGCGATAGATCCCTATAAAATTATTATAGATAGGTCACTGTAAAATTATTAGAGATACGTCACTGTAGCTAGAATATAATTAGAATTGCATAAAGGTATCTGCCTAAAGTTTAGGCTGTCTTACATGAGACCATCTCTATAACTAATATTCCCAATAAATATGAAAATGAACAAAGCAAAAACTAGAATAATGAATAGCCTCCCACCCTAAAAAAAGAATAAATAAAGATAAAAATGGAGAAGTACCCCCTCGCGACTGCGATATCACCTAAGAGCAACCCAGCTCCTAGTTGACCAGAGTTGAAACATGTCTGACTGAGTTGACCCACCTATGACTCACTACGAGTTGAAACGGAGAAGTACCCCTCGCGACTGTGATATCACCTAAGAGCAACTCAGCTCCTAGTTGACCAGAGTTGAAACATGCCTGACTAAGTTGACCCACCTATGACTCACTACGAGTTGACTCAAGACGTTGAGTTTACCAAGTTGGCCTCTGCCGGTGAGTTGACTCGTCTCTAACCGAGTAAGCTCGTTAAAACTCAGATTTGGGTCAAAGTGAGATTCGGGTGGACCTCTGAGACCCAGGAAGGCCCAGGGCTAACGTTGAAAGTCAGTCGCTGGTTGAAATGCTAGATGGAACTTATCTAGGCGCAGGTGGAAACTTCGATCATGGTCATGGTCAGTGAAAGTCACACCGGTTAAACGCCGATCGTTGGTCATCTCTGAAACTCTGACTGATTATTTTATTTTAAAAGTTAAAATAAGTAATGTCTATTTGAATGTGAAAATTAAAAAAATCAAAATTTTCAAATTTAGTACTCCCTCCGTCCCATCTAGAGTTGAACTCTATCCTTTTGCACGTCGCTCAAGAGACATGTTTGACCGTTAATATGTTTAACTAAGTATAATAACGGGAAATTTTTTTATATTTAGAAACTATTTGTTACGAAGAATTGAACAATATCATATATGATAATATTATTATTCATATATCTATTCAAATATGTGATTGAATTTTGATAGAGAATAGTGTTAAAAAACAAGAGTGCAAGTTCAGCTAGGACAGATGGAGTATGTAATTTAACAAATTCAATGTATAAAGGTAACAAATAAGTGGCTCATAAACTTATGGACAGACCGTTTGTCAGGAGACCCACTCTTTGAAAAATTAGGTTATATTTACACTTATGAAAAAACAAGTAGTTATATAAACACATTTTTCCATGCAATTTTTAATAATTATCAAACACTCAAAACTGATCTCCTATTATAAATCTTGACAAACACGGCTTTAAATCATCAAATTAATTCCTAATTGATCGAGAAAGCATGATATTCTGATTTGGAACATACGAAATGACTATAGGAACAGTGTCAAAAGAATGAATCACAAAATTCTTTTAACAATTCACTTTCAAAAATAAGCTTTTGGGCTGCACAGTGTTAGGAGACTTGAAGCAGTCACTCCCCTCACAAAAGCAACACCAAATTCTAGCAAGAAGGATGAATTCGGAAAGACATTGTGAAAGATGCGAGTTTTTCAACCCTGCCCAAGCAACGACGGCTTTGTGAAATTGGAAAAAGATGAACATCAAGAAGGAGGCAAAGATGAAGGGATGGAAAAAGAGAAGTTCAGTCAGACGGAGAGAAGAATAAGGTAAGAAATGTGCGAGGATGTGAGATGAATAAACCAAAGGAAGACACAAACCCATCACTTTTTCTGGGGTCGTAGGAATGAGAAAAACCGTACTATTTCAAAATCGAAGCATGTTAAAAAGGTATGAAACCAGGAAATTTGATTCCAGATCCATGAACCAAGCATACCCCGACTCTCACCAATTGAAATACACCAACATGATAGGAATGTTGATAGCAAATTGATAAGACGTAAAATGGTATCGAAACAAATCCTTCCTTACCCACTGACCAAGAAGATGCCTGCACAAACCTGGAAATTCTAAAGCAAACTGCTCACAGGTGTAATGCGTTAGGACCATCAATTCGAGAACAACTCATCCGTTACAAGTCTGGTTCACATTATGAAATCGTTCAACTTGTTTAAGTACAGGTACTATACAATTTTAAAAGCTAGCAGAACCGCAGTGTGTGGCGCTCACGGTCTGGCGCTCTTTGTGTAAACATGTAATCCTACAAATATTGACAAGTATACCATACAATTACATATTCAAAAAGAGAGCAGCAAAGGTCAAGCAACAATAGCATACCATTATTCTTCAAAGTTTTCGAAATAATTGAGCATCATCTTCTTGAACTAGAAATTCTTATTTCAGCTCACACCTTATAGGTTTTCCACATCAGGCCTTTCAAACAAAATAAGTTCATTGGGCATGCACCAATATGTAATAAAGTAGATGTGTTTTATACACACTAGGTAGCCAAGCAACCAAGTTCATCAACAATTCACATGCAACTGACCTGTTATGCTAAATTTTATTCAAGATCATATCAAATCACCAGAAAGAAAATACGAAA
>JAULKM010090176.1:0-11264 GCA_032355605.1 Rubia tinctorum
TAAAAAGGACAACTTACTGCTGGGGGAGTTGCCTCCAATGAAGCAAAATGCTGTTTTGGAATGATGAGAGAGTGCCTGTAGAAAAAAGGAAGATGAACAGAATAAGAACACCCAGGGACAGAGGAGTTTATTGGGTATACAGTGTATATCAATCAACCGTGTGACCTAGTTCTTCCAGAAAATCTTTGATAATCAAATCTTTGCATCAGCTTGATTCTCTGAATGCCATACATCATCTAACTAGGCTTCAAAATATTCCTCAAATCAAACCCAAATATATGTGTGTGTATTATATTATTCCCTCCGTCCGGTAAAAAATGACGGAAATGCATTTGGCTCGCTCTTTTATGCAAACTGATGTGGGGAATAAGAGTGGAAAACTAGGAAATTTAGGGAAAACAGTGGGTCCAGTTCAAGTCTAAAAATTGTTGAAATTAAAGAGGATGTGGTAAAAATTTAATAAAATATTCTGTCATTTTGAGTAATTTTCAAATCATATGCCAATCTTCCTAAGGCGGACTAAAAACGAAATTGTGTCATTTTTGTTGGGATAGGGGGAGTATATTACATTATAGATAGCTACAAGCCTGGTGACAGATAAAAAATTATAAGAACCACAGAATTAATAGAGCACGTGTTCTCACACGCAAAGGGAAATAAGAGAGGACATGTTTTGGGTCAATCTATTCAAGAAAGAGTAATCAGTATGTAGACTAACTACTATGCAGAAGAAGGCGAAAAATTACAAAACCTTCTTGATCATGGAGCTCTCAATTTGCATATCAAAAACTGATTTGAGTTACCCTTCCAACAGAATAGAAGGAAGACCATAAGCACCATAAACACTACTGTTTTCCCGCAAAAAGTATTGTCAAACACTTAACCCAAGATGACTCTTATATGCCCTAAACAACCAAACCAGCTTGCCCACGATACCTTCCTTACCCCTGACTCAGAGGATTTACATCCAAAATGCAGAGGCATACATCATCTTCATAAATCTGCAGATAAGCCAATCACAAGAGACAAAATGATATTAGCTTACATAGATTCAAAGCTTAAGAAACTTCAGAATTACTCTATTCTTCAGAGGAAAAGCTTTCAGTAGTGGGGGATGTGAAGACACAGGACATTGACAGCTATAACCCCGATCTACTTCATCTAATGTTGTCTAGACATATATAATGAAAACCACAACCCGGCATACTCAAAGCATTAGGAGCTTCAAAATCTTCAATCCTGCCTATAGCGAGATGCATGCTCCAGGAATCATGAAAAATTTATCAAGACAACTTTGCAAACTGATGCACTAACGCAATAATAACAAAGTTACTCCATAAGTAGAAATGCAACAACTTAAGTACTTGAACTTGCATAATTTGCAGTCATTTGGGTGAAGAGGAGAGGTCAAATCCTAGGATTTATTGTTTCCATGTACTTGTATTTCTGCAAAAATGACAAGGATGTACAATATATTCGAGTGTAAGCAGGACCACTATTGGTCCTCTTTTCGAAAAGAACAAAAATTCCTCTGGGAGTTTGTACCAAGTTAGAAACCTAGGAAGTAATTTAGTGAAAATCACAACTAAAAAGAAAATAAATTTTCATTTCCCTAAATTCTTATTAACCAAACAAGTACTCGTCATTTTTCACTAATTAGAAGTTTTCATTTCCAAGGAGCAATGTCAAATACTCCTTCCGGTCCACTAACATTGGACCACTTTCCTTTTTGTTTGATTTTTTTAATAATGGCTCCTCCCTTTGGGCAAAGTTTAGGTTATTTTCATCCACTCATTTACTTTTTACTCTTCAATACAATCTACGCCACTCATTTTATTTTTATGAAATAATGTGTCATTTTGTTTTGGTACAATCTAAAGAAACCACAGGGATTAACTAGATAAAACTCGAATCGCATCCCGTTTCTTACCAAATTAACCGCCAAAATTCTATGAAAGACAGTTCAAACAGCAAGCGAAAAACTAGAAGAGACCAAATCAGGACTACCTTCAGAGCTGGGGCTTGGCAGCGAATGATCTTGCAAAAAACACAATCGGCTTCTTCTTCTTCGTGGTTTTCTCCAGAAGCACAACCTCGCGGTGATAGCTCAGGTTCCGCAAGAGGTACGGCGCGAAAATGGGATGAAAGGAGGGCGAGACGCCGCCGGGCGGTGAGCTCCATGAATTGAAGTTAACTCCACCAGAATCGACCGGAGGAACCCTAGGCAGAAGATAATGAAAAGTGAATTGGAGATTGTTGGTTGCTGCAGAAGCAGCGAGGGAGGGGAGTGGTTGAGCTTTGTCGAAAATGGAATTAAGAAAATAAGATACTCCCCCGTCCCATACTCTCAATCACGCATACAGTTCAACATACATGTTTTGACCATTAATAAGTTTAACTACGTATAATAACGGTAAATAAAAAGTTAATTTTTAGAAACTACTTATTGCAAAAAATTCAACAATATCACATACGATAATATTATTTCTTATATATCTATTCAAATACGCAGTCAACTTTGATAGAAATAGTGTTATAAAGTAAGGGGGTAATTTAATCTAGAGCAGAGGTAGTATGGATTTAATTATGTGTGGCCCCCTCGACATTATTTCTTAGACATTTGAACCTTTTATTTCTGTAACTGTGGGGACTCCCTCCTCTACGAGATAATACCTGCCTCGTCCATGTGCCGACATGTTATTTGTTATTAATAAACTGCATTGTTATTTTAAAATTTTCTTTAGAGCCAACGCTTCGGGGGCTTCCAACTTCTTCCATCGTTCACCTTTGGTTCCCCATTTATTTTTTAAATACTTTTGACTCTTGAATTAACAAAAGTATTGATTCGTAACCCTTTCGTTCAATCAAGGCGTTAAGTTTCGAAAGTCAAATATAAGGGCAAAATAGTCATGTTTGCCTTATCCCTTTTTTAATTTTCCATTTTTCTATTTCCTTTCCCCTTTTGCCTTTTCTTTTCCCTTTTCCCTTTTTCTTTTTCTTTTCCATTTTATTTTCCCCTACCCCTTCCCCTACCCTTCCCCTTCCCCTTCCCGCTCCTGAATCCGCCGAGATCGTCGCCCACCACACTCACCATCTCGCCCTCTCCTTCAATCCACCAGACGCAGCTCCTCTCCCACCGTCGACATCCCTAAATTCACCTGCATGGAAGCTAAACCCTTCCCCCCAAAATCATACATCAGTTTTGCACCCGCTAAATTTCTTGGAGTTGTGGCGTGGGTTTTGAAACTAGGGTGTCTGAAATGGCAGCGGAAGGCGGTGGTGGGGAGGCGCACCCGCCGCCTCCTGCCGTTGACTTTAGAGTGGTGGCGCGAGCTTTGAAATAACGATGTCAGAAATGGAAGCGGGAGTAAGAGAAAGGGCAGCGCCGGAATTATTGCAATTGGATTTCCCTTTCGATGGGGAAGACATCGGAGTTCATGGTGGCGGTGACGGAAGACGTCCAACCCAGCTCATCCCCCTTTCACATCATTTTCTTCTTCAGCCTGTTCGAATCCTTGGATTCTCTCTTGTGTCCTTGGCAAATCTTCTCCACCCAGATTTTGCAGAGACCGGCGGTCTCATCTTGCTTTAATAATTGTTGCATATTTAATCTCGTCGGCCTAATATCATATTTTTTGGATGTTGCCGCTGGGATTTTAGAGTCTTCTGTCGGTCAAAATACATCAATCGCCGATTGGGAAGACATCGGAGTTCATGGCGGTGGTGACGAAAGACGTCGGAGTTCATGGCGGAGGTGACGAAAGACGTCGGAGTTCATGGCGGAGGTGACGGTGGTTCGACGGGAGAGGGGCGATTTATCGACGGGAACAGGATAGTGGGGAGGGGCTAGAAGAAGAAAAGAAGAGTGAGGGCTGAATTATAATTAAATTAAATGTGAAAAGTCTTTTTTACCCTCATTTTGTTAAGAATTCATAAACTAACGGTATTAATTTCACATTTGATGGACTGACCAAACAGAAGGGTCAGGAATCAACACTTCTGTTATTTCAGGGGGAAAAAGTATTAAAAAATAAATGGGGGCAAAGGTGAACGATGGGAAGAGTTGGAGGACCCCTGAAGTCGTTCAACCTTTCCTCCTTTATTCATTAGGAGAGAAAGTCCCAGGAAAGACGGTCTTTCCATAAACTTATGGACAGCCCATAGTCACTTTTACAATAAATGATGTAATTTTTAAATAAAATTCGATTGTATTTTAAAAGTTAAAACAAGTAATAATATTGTATTTGAATGTGAACATATAAAAATACATAATATAAAAAAACTAAATTTCTAAATTTAGTAGTATGTAATTTAACAACTGCAGTGTATAAGGTAAAATATAAGTGACATGTTCATAAGCTTAGAGACAGATCGTCTGTCGGGACACCCACTCTTACTAAGATAGAGTCATTGGCTCTCTATCATTTTGAGTACATCTTTTGAAAAATGATCTTTCCATAAATTATGGAAAAACCAATATTTAAACTGCAAATTAGAAAAAAAATCAAGATAAAATTTATGGGTTACAATAATCGAGTCATAAACTTATAACTATTGCACGTTGCATAATAAAAATTTAATATTGCAAATAAATTTTTTTACCTTATGTTATTCTAATTAAACTTTGTCTTTCTATATGCATATGGAAAGACGGTGTTTTCCAACATTTTATAATCCTTTTCTATTCGGTATGTTAATAATAATAAATTATTATTTTTTACAAAATTTAAGTTATATTTCATTCATTAAATATGCTTTTTACTCTTAGCAAAGAGAATCTCCTTCCCTTATTTAACTTTTTATAAAAAAGAAAATTATAATTTGAATGGGAGTCAATATTAAAATAGTGGAGGGAGTATATTTAACCGGATCTCACGTGTGATGCTACTCCATTTGTCTCAACTTTGTCTCAACCGAACTTGCACTCTAACTTTTTGAATACTATTCTCTATCAAAATTTAATGACATATTTGAATCAAAATATGAATAATAATATTATCATATATGATATTGTTCAATTTGTCGTAACAAGCCATTTCTAAATATCAACTTTTTGTTTTTTGTTACTATACGTGGATGAATATATTAACAGTCAAACATGTGTATTGAACGGTGTGTGATGCGTCTCGAAACTGAATGAGCAGCACGCTCGAACTCCTTGACGTAGCCTGCAAGAAAACCAACTCGTGGGGATCCCAGTGGTAAACCCTCAGCAAAGCGTATAAGCACTGTATAAGGATTGAATGAATCGGAAATGAATACGTACCTGGTATTTATACTGTAAATATAACTATTAATTGTCCAATAAATACGGTATTAATTATTACCGTTTCAACCTCATTTGGGCCAATTAATACATACCTATTATATAACTTGGGCTCAATCCTTATCATTGTGCAAAAATCAAGAGTACAATCTTGGCTGGAATATAGGGAGTAGCAGTTTTGTTTTGTTACTTATACTATTCCTCCTAGTGCTTTGTTTATAATCTTTATATTTTGAGCACATTGACTCTTAAAATATAAAATGAATTGTGCAAATTGAATTGGAAAAATAAAAATTAAATTTGATTGATGAAAATAATTTAAAATTTGTTTAGAAAAATCACTCAACAATAAGAATGTCATTATAAAATGTGGATGATACACTATTCCTAAAATTATAGCCAGTAAATTTTTTCAATGGTTAAATGTGTACGTGATTGTGAATTATTGGGGATGTGATTTTTATTGTACCCAGAGATAGCATAGCAATTGTAAGTTGGAACCGCACCTTTTCTTTCATTTTTTAAAATTCCCACTCAAATAAAATTAAATTGAAAGAACAAAAGAGAAAATGAGTGGATAATAACATTAAAATTGTCATAACTAGAAAACATGGTCGGCCCTATAGGGAGGCAAATGAAAGGCTTGTCTTAGTTAGGGGTGTAAATGAACCGAGCCGAGATCGAGTAGTGGTGTTCTCGAGCTCAACCTCGAAAAATATTACTATGTTCGTGTTCGATCTCGAGCTCATTCGATCCCTAAAAATTTATCTCGATCTCATACTCGATTGTTTGTGATCTGCTCGAGCTCGGTTCATAGCACGATAATATTCGAGCGAGATTGGCTCTTTGAGCTCGTTACCTTCGAACGAGCCAATACAACCCTTTCATTTATATAAAATTGTAAATTTAAAATAATATAGTTGAATAGGTACAGGCTTGTGAAGCTTGACGAGCCTACAGAACAAGAATGAAGAAGCTCGAGCTTGGCTCTTGTTCGCCTAGCTCAAGCTGTTTGCGAGCTTTTCACGAACGGTTTGGTTCATTACACCCCTAGTCTCAGTATCCTAATTTATCAAATATATAGGGACCTCATTTTCTTTAAAAAACATGTACTTCGTATGTAGGTAAATTAATAAATATTACAATTCTCAATTAGTTGCCTCAATAATATTGTTATTTTTTCACATGAGGCCCTATTTTACTAATATTACATACCCTAAATATTATATGTGAGATCCAATTTTTCAATTTGCTTCAAACCCCTGAAAGTTTAGGGCCGACACTGCTAGAAAGTGCCTATATAAAAAAATCTCAAATTAGAAAGTGTGTCACTAATAGATGAACAGAATGAGTATGTCATTATTACCTTTTTTATTGTTTCTTTCAGAGGCGGGACCCGGAATTTCATATAGAAGTGACCAAAACTATATAAAAACAATTTGAATCGACTATTAAAATAACAAATCATAGTAGATTATTTCATTTAAAGAACAAAAAAATTAAATACTAAAGATAAACTAGTGCTAAGGAATTAAACACAAAATTGGTACTTTTGAAATGTATGACCTTCGTATTATATTTAATTTGTGTTCTCATCTCTTTAATCGTATAAAAGGCATTGATGGTCGAATTAATGTTAAATGTCTCTGCAATATCCTTGTTTATATTCAGTGGCGGAGAGATGTTTTCACAATTTTCATGGGAAAAAAACTCGTTCAAATGTTGCAGTAAATGTCGGAAGAGTCAAGACAAGGAACAACTATGAAGTCAATTTTTAAATTTAGAGAATTTAAACATTCTAAATTACATAATTGATAAAAAATATTTTTTTAAAAATTTCCCTCGATTCTTGATATATTTTTGAAGATTTGTGTTTTTGAATCATGTTTATGATTCTTGGAAAAGATGTACATCTATTTATATTATCTTGGTAATAAGAAAAACCAAAATTTAATTGGAATAAAATTATTTCTATTAATTAAAACTTGAGTTTTAGGTTAAATATTCCTTTTATTTTGTTAAAACATGTGTAGCCATGTAAGATAAATATTCATGTTAAGCGAATAAGCCTGAGTACGGATTATTTAAAGACAAAAAATGTGTTTTCTAAAACATTTTCAAGTATAACTTGGATAAATATTAGACAAAGTATTGGAAAAAAATGTCTTTCAATAGACATATGGAAAGATGAGGTTGAATTATAATTCTAAAAAAGTAAAAGGTTTTACTTACAATATTAAAAATTTATTATGCAACGTGCAATAGTAATAAGTGTATGACCCGATTAATGCAACACAAATTTTTTTTACCTTGATTTCTTCTAATTTGCAGTTTAAACCTTGGTTTTTCCATAACTTATAGAAATACCGTCTTTCAAGAGACAAACTCTAAATATTAAAGGGAAAATTAGATTTAAAAATTTTCTTATTAAACTCTACAATTAAAAACTAAGAATACTAACATTTTGAACTACTTTCGTCAGTACTCTACGTATATTATGCTGTAAATATTTTTTTGGGGGGCGGGGGTGACCACGGTCTTTTTTTACCGTACATAGTCAAACGAATCACAAGAAAAAACAAAATACCGGCAGTAAAAAAACTTGAAGGAGTCCAAACACCCCATCGTCTCCTATGTTCCGCCCCTGATTTCTTATACATTGGCATACATTCTACTTTTGGTAAAATTCATTCAATTTCAATCATTCACCATACTATTTTTGTAAAATATGAATGTGTAATTTTATTAATGACACAATAGGCCTATATATAGGCTTCATATACAGAAGTACAACTAGAAAATTATTCTAACTAAGGCATACAAGATATACAAGAATATTCACAAGATATCTCACAAAATATTGTCTACACTCCTCCTCAAGTTGGAGCATGAGGATCCCGAATGCCCAACTTCCCAAGTAAAGCCTGAAAGGACTGTCTTTCAAGCGCCTTAGTAAACAAATCTGCTGGCTGGTTAGAAGTGCCAATATGATAAGTAACCACATCACCAGACTGAACCAAATCACGAACAAAATGACAGTCAATTTCAATGTACTTCGTCCTCTCATGAAACACTAGATTGGCTACAATATGAAGAGCTGCTTGACTATCACAATATAAACGCATTG
Organism: Rubia tinctorum; assembly: GCA_032355605.1. NCBI lineage: Eukaryota > Viridiplantae > Streptophyta > Magnoliopsida > Gentianales > Rubiaceae > Rubia > Rubia tinctorum. The sequence continues at coordinate 8,394 of JAULKM010090176.1, forward strand.
GAGTAGAATGAGCACTAACCAACGAGCTAAGAAAGGACTTAAACCACAGTAGCTCACAACAAGCAACTGCCATAGCTCTATATTCAACTTCATCCGAAGAACGAGAAACAATCAATTGTTTCTTCGGCTTTTAAGAAACCAAAGACTCACCCATCATCACAAAATATCCAGTAAAAGGTCTCTGAGTGATTGGACAAGACTCCCAATTAGAATCACAGAAATTCGTAAGCTGAAGCGAACTCTTAGCTGACAGAAAAAAAAGTCCTGACCATGATGACTCTTCAGATAGTGTAACACGCGCATGGCAGCCTGCCAATGGGCCAATCGCAGCTTCTCCATAAATTAGGCCAAGGTATGAATTGAATAGATAAGCTCTGGATGAGTAATGGTAAGATAAATAAGCTTCCCAACTAGACACTTGTACTGCACTGAATCATCAAAGAAAGGACCGCCATTTCATGCCAAATCGTGTTGCTATTCCATAGGAAAATCAGTGGGTTTCGCCGCCAATAATCTAGTGTATAAAAAAATATCCAGAACATATTTCTACCGAGACGGAAACATGTCATCAGAGTGATGAGCTATCTCAATCCCCAAGAAATACTTGAGAACACCAAGATCTTTCATATGAAAATAGGAGCACAAATACTTCTTGAATTTAACCATCATCTCAGGGGATGAACCAGTAATAATAAGATCATCAACATAAACCATAACATGAAGGGACACACCATCACGAAGATAAGAGAAAAGAGAGTAATCTTCCTTACTCCGAACAAAGCCAAATATGTGGAGAACAAAAGCAAGCTTTGCGAACCAATTCCGCGGAGCTTGTCGAAGACCATAAAGAGATTTATGAAGCTTGTAAACCAAGCCAGGCACTGGTAAAGTGTAGCTCGGAGGTGGACGCATGTACACCTCCTCCTCAAGATCACCATGGAGAAATTCATTATGCACATCCATATGATGCAAATCCCAACCAAAAATAGCAGCAACAGCCAGGAAAAGACGAACTGAACTCATCTTGGCAACATGAGCAAACGTCTCAGTAAAGTCAGTGCCATCAATCTCATGATCACCAAGAACAACCAAATGAGCCTTGTAACACTCAATAGAACCATCATATGTGAACTTAGTCCAATAAACCCACTTGCATCCAATGGCCTTTTTACCAGGCGGAAGAGGAGCAAGAACCTAAGTATCATTCCTTACGAGTGCATCAATCTTATCAGACATGGAAGCCAGTGAGGATGGCAAGAAGCATCAACATAAGTAAATGGATTCGCGACGTCTGTAACTGCAACTAAAAATCTAGAATGCGAAGCCAAAAAATTATCACAGGAAATATAATCGGCAATAGGGTAACGAGTACCCGAGGACATTGCAGTAGAAAACGATGGGATAGCAGCAGGGGGGTTTATTGAGTGAGTATCAGTGCAGATGTAGTCTTTAATTTTAATCGGAGGTTGACGGGAACGAGTGCTCGGAGGACGGACAAGACGAACTAACTCTGGCGACAGCTCAACGGTAGGCAGCTGGTCAGCGGACGATAGCTCATCGGTAGATGATGGGGGGACGTCAGACGGCAGTTGGTAGGCGAGTGTGACCGGCGGTGAAGGCTGGCGATCGGCGGCGGACAGACGCAGCTCATGGTGAACTTCCCGTTGACCAATCTACGACGGAGATGTCTCCGGAGTTCGAGCTAGTGACAATAGTTGTGGCCGCGGCTAGGAATCTGGCACTGGTTCTGGGATAAAGTCATCATAATAAGCATGCGACTGTAATGACTAAGGATCACCAAACAAATTCTTCATGGAAACCAGTGCAAATGGAAAGTGATCTTCATAAAATACCACATCCCGACTATCAAACACAGTACGTGGCTCCAATTCATAAACACTCCAGGCTTTCTTGTCAATTAGATAGCCAAGAAAGAAACAATTCTGACTTGTGGATGCAAACTTATTACGTGGCCGTGGGAGCTAAGATGTATAGCACAGGCAACCGAACATACGGAGATGGCTATAAGCTGGTGCGCGATCGTACAGAAGCTGATGAGCGATCGTACAGAAGCTGAGGCGATCGACCATCTAACACAGGTGTTGGTATGCGATTGATAAAGTAGGCAGCTGTAAGTATGCATTCTCCCCAAAATTTGATAAGCAAGTGAGCTTGGAAATGAAGAGCACTCGCAGCATTTAAAATGTGTTTGTGCTTGCGTTCCACCCGCCAATTTTGCTGAGGTGTGTAGACTGTGAATGTCTCAAACCGAACTCATTTTTTTTGCAAAAAAATGATTTGAGAGGAAAGAATTCGGTTCTGTTGTCTGCTCGAACCTGTTGAACAGAACGACGAAACTGTATTCGAATAAGTGCAAATAACTCCTTCATCTTCAATGGTACTTGAGTTTTAGAAACTAGTAAATAGACCCAAAAATCTCGGGAATAATCATCAACTATAGTTTAAAATGAAAAGGCTCCACTAGAAGAAGGTGAACCATAAGGCCCCCAAACATCAAAATGTAGTGAAGTCATAGAGTCACGGGCTGAGATGATCGTCTTCTAAAGCTCCTCCTGAGCAACAAGTGAGAACACCTTGTCGAGAGTAGGCAAGGGATCCGTTGCAATAATGAAAGAGCGAAGAGTGGCATAATCATCATCCAAACCAATCAAGAACTGATGAACTATCTCCCTTTCATGTTCAACCTGAACAATAGCTGCATCCAGACAAGCAACACAAGTACATGGATGCATGTAAGCAAGTAAACATTTCCAAAGCTTCTTGGAATGACCAAAGTAGGCTTTGACAGCATGCCAATTCTGATGACAGTTGTAAATGTTCGCACAAATCTGACACATATGTGGGCCATTC
>JAULKM010090187.1:0-11263 GCA_032355605.1 Rubia tinctorum
TTGCATAATAAAACTTTAATATTGCAACAAAAACCTTTTACCTTTTATTATTATAATTAAACCTCGTCTTTCCATAAACCTATGAAAAGACCGTCTTTCCCAAGATTTTGCCTATAATAAATAAAAAAATGAATATAAATGACTTCTTCGATTTTTTTACTAATATTGGGAAAAACTATAATCGTCAAATAGAGCCCTAGTATAGTAATTTCCGGGCCACAATAAAAACTTATTATTATTATTTAGGCTCTACTAGGCAAAACTGTATTTATAAGTAAAGACTAATTTTGAAGTAAGGAGAGATCAACTTTTGATTTTCCTCCAAAAATAGGGGTTTCTGTCAAAATAAGCTATTTTTTCACTTTACCGAACACTAAAAAATATTTTGCTTATAAGCAAAACAACTTATAAGCTCTGCCAAACAAAGCCTTAGTCATAGAGTCTGTCTCTTAAAAAACAGTCTTTCCATCAGTTGTGGAAAGACAAGGAACTCAAGTGCAATTTTACCACAAAAAGATGAAAAATTTGCGGGTTAAAACAATTAAAATCTAGGTCAAATTCAGGTTATAAACTATTTGGGTAAATTCACATGCCTACCATATTTGAATTTTGGTTATAAACATTACATATTTAGATTAAAACATATAATATATAGATCAAATTACTTCGGTGGCCCCTTACCTAACACGATCGTCCACCTTCGATCTTTCAATTTTTTCGACCACTTTTGGCCCCTCAATGAGCAAATGAGCTAGTTTTGGAGATAGTTAAGGGACAAAAAATGTTCAAAAAATAGTCATGACTCAACAGTTCTGCAAGTTGAGGGGCCAATAGTGTTGAAAACAATTAGAGGGTTAAGGGGGGACGATCTCGATAGTTAAGTGGTCATTGAAGTTATTTTCTCTAATCTATATGTCTTGATGTAAATTCATAATGTTTCTGATCAAAACTAAAATATTTCACTTGCAGTTACTACAGAGTAAAAATCCATAATTTCATTAATATTCTAATTAAATCTCGTCATTCCATAGGATGTGGAAAGATAGTTTTTCCTGAGACTTTATCTTAGTTCTAAAAATTTACTGTTGACACATATGTAAAGATAGAAAATGCTAGGTTGATGTTTCTTGCTAATCATCAAAGCCGCATAAGAGTTGAGCTTTATCAAAAGGCCTTCTATACAGTATTTCATTAGGATTAATTGCTGGTGACCAAGTTGGTAAAAGAGTTATATTACCACCATCATTCATTGGAGGTCTAAGGGACATGAAAAAATGATATGTGGATGCAACGACTCTTGCACCAAAGTATGGTAAATTAGAAATTTTCTTAACTATTACATGTAACCCCTCATGGCCTGAAATAAAAGAGCAATTACATGAACACGAAGAAGCTCAGAATAGCCCATATTTAATAAAATGAATATTTCACGCAAAACTACAAATTCTTAAGGAAGATATTATCGATAAACATCTATTTGAAAAAATCGTTACTTACACCTATTTGATCAAATTTCAAAAAAGAGATATCCTTCATGCTAATTTCTTGATAATTTTAAAAGACAATTTCAAGCTTCTGTCTCATTAACAATATGATCAGTTCGTTTCAACTGAATTACCAGATAGAAAATAAACATCCCTATCTTTGTTTATTAGTTTTAAAACATATGATACACGGTCCATGTGGTGAATCGAATCTAAACAACCCATGTAAGAAAAATGGAACATGCAAGAATCAGTATCTTAAGTACTTTTTTTTCTTCTGAATTCACCCAACAATCTAGAGATTCATACCAACTTTATATGAGAAAGGATACTGGCTTGACAGCAGAAATTCATAATCATAATATAGATAATCAATGGGTAATTCTATATAATCCTTATTTAATAACCTAAGATGACTGTCATATTAACGTTGAAGTATGCTCGACTATCCAAGCTGTAAAATATCTATACAAACACATCTACACATGACAATATAGGATTCAGTACACATTGACAACCAAAGAAAATGCAATGTCATACATGAAATTAAATTTTCCAATAAGCTCGATGGGTATTGATCCGTACTCCGCGAGGTTCCTAGTAAACCATCATTTTCACGGGAGATAAATTAACCCGCAGAGCCCCTTCACAGAGATAGAAATTTATATTGTTGCTCTTATACTCACTACAAACTACCCAAGAGTAGTTAGTGGAAAGTCCAGGGTCGTCCACAGAGATGCTAGGATTCAAAAAGTAACTACGCAATTGGGCGCCACTCTGATTACGCGTCAGGGATAGTTTAACAAACATGGTTTTGTTGGGGTGGGGGTTGTCTATAAACTACTCAAAAAAAGAGATTAACTATATTAAACTAATACTTGGGGATATTTGCGTAACATGATCGGTATAAACCTATCCCAGTGTCTATGTCACAGTGTGGTTGATAGTCAACTTTCCAATGTCTGTCACACAAATGTGCTCACGTTTATTATATCAACACCACCTCTGTAATTAGGCAAGTGTGTCAAATAGTGTAACCGTTACATGCTCTTCTTTCCCCTAAGGAATTACATCCTGAGCATCCAATATGAACGCTTCTCCTTGGGCCAATAGAGGTAAAGTAATCGGCATCTCTTGATGACTCTAGGGTTGAAATGACAGCGGTCGCTACTCTACAGCCCTAGTTGCTACAAACTATCATGCTTTATCTATCAGGGTTCCTGACCAATTCAAAATTAGGCATAAAGTAGTGTGAATTAGGTGCTCACGACCTATGTACATACACTTACATAGCCGGGACTCGCGATCCCAGATATCCTAACCGGACACTCCCAAAAGAAGCAAGCCTAGCACCATATATGAAACATATAACTATTGTCTATCATAGGATATATAACATGCATTTCCCAAGAACGTAAAGATGAAATCAAGAATGATATTTATAAACATAAAAGGATAAGGAGAACTAGAATCTCAAAAAATCTCAACCAAGTAATGAATACAAATTAGATCCCCAAGAAAATATACTACGACCTAAGATTTGTACCCAATTTTACCATTGGATTCAATGTTGTTGAGCAAAACTAGGAAGATTAAAAGAAGAGAAAAGGGTTATTCTCTTTCTCCCTCTACCTACTCTTCAAAACTAGGAGAATAGAAATTACAACTAATGAATGTTCTCTCTCTAACTACTAAACCCTAGTAGACATAGGCTCTTTATATAGTAGGAAGGAAATGGACCGTAAAGAGGCCCAAAACTAGAGAAACCCTAGGGCGCTGCGTCGGCACGGGCCGTGCAATAGCACACTGGCCACCGACTAGGAAGGGTATCTTGCCCAACTCAGGGTCACTTCCATAGAAATATCCTTGCAAGCCGCCGGCTGGATGGATGGCTGTTTGAGCGGCACGGCCCGTGCAGGGTGCGACCTTGAGCTGAGATCTTTACCTTTCGATGACGCGACCATGAAAAACTTTGTGGAGGCGCGGGATAGGTCTTAACTTCTTAATATTTGAGGTGCATATGTCATGCAAACGGAAACAACTTGTGCTAGTACTTAGTCGCATGATCCTGCTGAATGGCACGGGCCGTACAAAAGGACACGATCCGTGCCTATTCCTAGCCATATTTCCACCTTTGGTTGGCACGGGCCGTGCATAAGGGTACGACCGTTCCAGTGTTCTAAGTTGTCTAGGCCAACTTCTTTCTCTTCGGCGCATATCCATCTACTACATCAATTAAGGGTGTGACGTTTGGTCTACTACCATCCTTGCAAATAGCCTTCAAATATCTATTGCCATTATTGCAAATGGTCTTCTACTCCAAAGTGTTTATGAGTAATCTACAATGAAACTCACAAAATAAGATATAGATGCTCGTAAGGACATATCATCCATTAGGTCTAAATAAATCTACAAAACGAAGTATTTAGACAAGAAAACCAAAAAATGCTATCTAAATCCCTTGTAATTTAAACCGAAGAAAACCTAGCAATTAACCATACAAATGCTATTAATAATTGTGCTAAATTCATTGGGAAACACATGTTTCTAGGTGAGGATCAATTCCCTCACACTTAAACCTTTACTCGCCCTCGAATAAACAAGAATGAACAAATATCCAAGCGGAACATAGAGTGAAAATAATCCTCCAAGACATTTAACATTTATTCCTAGACTACCCTAATTCCCCCAAATATGTAAGAATCTCACAATCTCACTCCCCAAAAAAGCTAAGATAACCTATCAACCAACCTACCAACAAAAAGGTGAAGTTCACTAAAATGAGTGTGAAGCTAAGTTACTCTACCAAAAGAACTTCCAAAAGAAAATCAAAGAGAACCATAAGATTTTTTAAATTTCTCTCATTTTTCCTATGACTGCTTTTGGGTTTTCATCCTAGCATCTCACAATTCTTTTTTATTTTTTAGCTCACTTCTTACATTTTTCCACACTCACTTTTGCATAGGTTTTTCAACCTATCTGAGCCTTTCCCATTGTCTCCTAATTCGCCCTTTCAAGTTTTAGACTTAGTTGGGTATATTTTTTCTCTTTTTTTTCAATTTTTTTTCGTAGCACACAAAATGCCTAAAGGTGGGCTTTATACTACAATGAAGATAAGAAATGATGTGCAATATATAGAATGCATTAGCCAATGCATTTATCATATTTATTATCATCTTTTGATTGGTTGATTCCTAGTTTTAGTTAGGTTTGCACGACAAACGGTTTAGATGACCATTATTTATTTTCTTGTCTAAATCCCAAGTTTTGTAGAATTAATTAGAACTAATGGATACTTTGTATTTATGGGCTCCTAGATCTTCCTTTTTGATCTCATCTGTAGGTGGCTCATGAGTACTTCTTTTTATTATCTTTTATAGAAGACCACGAACCTTAAGTCGTAGTAGTAGATTTGAGGGCCACCTGAAAGGTAGTAGAGTTGAAGGCCACGAACCTAAATTTGTGGTAGTAGAGGGAACTAGAACCAAGAAAGGTGGATTCAGAGTTCACAAAGGCCAACTTCAAAATGGAATGATTGCTATCTGGAAGTTGCACAAAGTTCGAGGAAATATGCGAGAAGAATCAGCACTTGAGGATAACACCATTGGATTTTTCTTCTCGAGCACTATAAGATAGACTACAAGAACTCTCAAATAAAACAAACGGTTCATCCGTGGTGGAGCAAAGAAATTTGGCAACCGAACTAACAACGGCTGGCACAGATCGCATTAGGCATGCACGAGGCCAAAGCTAGAATGACCCGTACCACTTGGCACGACCCGTGTCAAGGAGCCTTGGTATTGCCTTTACAAACCGACATGAGCAGTGTCAATTTCCAAGATGAGGGGTCCCCGTTTTGGCAGGACATGCACTTCAAGTCACCTTTTAACTCCAAAATCAGCTAAGTATGAGAGTGAGAAGTTACATTTTACACGACTCGCTCCATTTCAAGTCACAAATGCCAAGACTAGCCAATGGGTTTTAAATAATGACGCGGGGCACACCGAGGTACTAAGAAAAAGGGAGATTCAGCCAAGGGGCGTGCCAGATGACGTGGGACACAATCAGAAGTAGCAAAATAGAGAACCAGTCGGCGGCCCGCACCGGTTAACTTGAGACACACTGTTACGAGGGGCATGACCTATGCCAAAGCTGGCAGGTCATGCTTGCACAGCTGGAACAGCCCGTGCCAAAGCAAGCAGGCCACGCCAGCACAACCGGAATGACCCGTGTTGGGATCAGTGTGCCGCGCCAGCACGAGGGGCACTGGCCGTGTCACGAGGCACCCCCACGACAATTGTTGCTGATAGGATTTTTGGTCACTTTTGGGGCTATTTTTAGGCCTAATTAACTACTAATATACATATAGACAAAGAAAATTTAGGGTTAAAGCTTATGTTCATATTTTTCATTTCAAGAGTAGCCTAGAGAGTGAAAACACTCTCTAAGCTACTCTAGAATTCTTTATTTTCATCTTTTATTTTCCTTTTTGCTCAAATGGCATTGAATCCAATGAAATATTTGGATTCAATGTCTAGGGAGTTGTTTATTAAGCTTGGGGTGTGTTTGTATTCATGATTTGATTTATGGTTTTTTGAGATTTAGATTCTCATATCTTAATTCCTATAGATATTTGTGCTTGAATTGTGCTTTAAGTTCTTTGGAGATTCATGCTATGCCATTATTGTGATACATCCATATATGTAAGATAGTGTAAAATCATGTTAGATATCATTGCTGTCTTGGGAGTGTTAGAATTATGGAGCAAGTTCAAGAACACTGGTGAGATGAGTGCTATCATGTTACCTTGATGAAATATCTTTGCATGTGTTAAATCATAATTCTAATTGGATAGTCGGGGTAGAGAAATCATTTGTTGGGTGGTCGATTTAGCATGATTGTTTACCCCGATTTAGCAAATCCCAATGAGGGAAAACCCTTAGCTTACCCCAAAAGATTTAGCATGATTGTTTGCAGCAACTAGGGTTGTGCCAGCTTGGAGAAATCACAAAGCCATGCCAACTTTAGAATCATCACAAGATATTAATTCCCTTTGCCTCTCTAGGTCTAGGGATTGAGATCCATAGTGGAGAGTCCGGGATGTAATGTCATTTCTTTAATATCTAAGGGTTGCAACCTAAGCGGGGTATTGCCCTTTTAGGCGGGCTTTGTTCCACTAAGCAGGGGCCCCTTAGCATTGAGAGTATGATAATAGGGATGGTCTGCGAAGTCACTAGATTAGAGTGCATCCCTAATTACGGAGATGGTGAGATAACCACGATTAGTGGTAGTACCTTGTGTTACAGATAAGGGAAATATCTGGCTATCTCCACACTATGTGACATAGACATAAGATAGGTTTATATTCTTATAAGTGAATGAATCGCAGATAAAATCCATTTATCGATCATGTTACTCAAATACCCCAAAAAGCTATTTTATATAGTTTTTAGCATTATTGATTGCATGCTCGTAGTTGATAGTTGAAAATCTCCCCCCAAATGGTTATTTTACCAAAAATTGTTATTCTTAACACGTGGTTGGATTGACGAACCAACCACGGTTGTGCATACCTAGTTTCTAGATTCCTAACATCTCTGTGGACTACCCCGGTACTTGCCACTATCTACCATTTTTGGTAGCATAGTAGTTGGAATGGAAGAAATTTTATAAATTTTATATTTGACCCTTAAAACATAGACAACCTCCTCTCGTGTGTTTAACGACGCACCAGGAAGGGGCGGGTTAAATTGTGGTGCTGCTGTCGGAGATGTTAGTTTAATGGTTTAGTGATTAGCTTGCACGACATGTTAGTAGAGTAATTAGTGTTGTTTTTTATTTATCTTTTGTTTTTGTTGACATTGAGATTTCTTGATTGCTACCCTGTTATTTCTAACTTTTTTGCTAGTTTTATTCTTAGTTGGGTATTGTTCGCTCCCAGTTTATGGTAAATACACGTACAAAAAATTTGGGAGTCTTGCATTGTCTAATAGACTACACATATGGAAGCGAAGAAGGAAAATGAGGCCTAGACAGGAGGTTCCACGTTATTGTGATTGAAGAAATAAGAGATATGGCGAAGGACAACTGCACATTGAGGGAGTTTATGACTCCAAACTTGAAAAGTCAACCCCTCTGCATCATCTTCCCGCCTTTACCGCCTAATGTTACATGTGAACTAAAGAGTGGGATGATCAATTGCATACCGACCTTCCACGGGATTGCCAGAGAGGATCCGAATAAGTATCTTTCGGAATTCCATTTGGTATGTACAAAATTATGAAGCCCACAACAGTCTCGAAGGAAGACTACAGTCTAAGGTAATTTCCCTTTTCACTTCGGGATTTGGCCAAAGATTGGCTGTATTATCTTCCTCTCGGTTTTATAACATCATGGATAGATATGAAGCGTCGATTTCTAGAAAAGTATTTCCTAGCTTCGAAGTTTACAGGATTGAAGAAGCAATTGTCCAACATCTCTCAATTTTCCAATGAGTTTGTCTATGAGTATTGGGAGCGCTTCAAGAGAGTTTTGGCAAGATGCCTGTATCATCCATTCAAGGAAGGAGACTTGGTTTATTATTTCTTTGAAGGCTTATGTGATGATGATTTGCGTATAGTGAATGACGCTTGCAATGGTTCGATCACCAATAAGAGCCCAAGAGAGACTATGACACTCTTCGAAGAGATGGCAAATGGCACAAGGCCATTTGGTACACGATCAAGGGTAAAACCCATGGAGGAACCGAATTAATCCCCTAAATTAGAGGAGCATGTTCAAGATCTTGCTTCTATAATGAAAGAGTTCATGAAAAAGGGAGTTCAATAAGTGAAAGTGTGCGGCGTTTGCAATCTTGATCATCACACGGATTCATGTCCATGAGTGATGGAGGATTCAGAAGAAGTTAAGGCATTAGAGTTTGACAATGGAGGAAATAGGCCATAGATTACTAGGGGGGAACCATAAGGGTTTCAGGAGAACCAAGGGGGAGAAATACAAGATTCCTATGGAAAAAACTTCAATCTGAGGTACCGAGATCATCCCTACTTCCGTACGCGAGAGGACAATCAACCACAAGGGTACAACTGAGGAGGACAAGCTCTACCCCAAACCTATCCGAGGGGAGAAGGGCCTTCCAACAATAACACCTCACTGAGCGGAAATCCTTGATACTATGTCTCAATTGGCTAAGAAGAAAGACATCTTTGTGGAGCTTAAAAGGCGAGAGATTGAAGATGTCAGGACTAGAGCATTCTCAAACATTAAAAATCTTGAGGTTCAAGTAGAGAAACTTGTAATATCAGTAAGCAGACTTAAAGTCAAGGAGTCCGAAAAGCTTCCTTCTCAGCTGGATATTAATTCAAGGAATGTTAGTGCCTTTATATGGAGAAGCAAGAAGGAAGTGTGCAAGCCCGAGAAGGAGGTCCTATAAGATGGCGACTTGTTTGAAGAACGCAACAAAAACAACTTGGAGGAGCGAGAATTGGTTGTGGAGGAACCCATAAAGGAGATTCCAACACCCAAGGCATGGGTAAAACTCTAGCCACCTTTCCCTAATGCATTTAGGGGAAGGTCAAAGGTGACAACCAATAATGAGCATATTCGAAAAATCTTCGAGAAGGTGGAGATAAGTGTCCCGATCTTAGACTTTATTGAACATGTTTCCTCGTATGAAAAGGTTTTGAAAGTCGCATGTACCAAAAAGAGGAATAAACCCCTTAATAAAATGGGAAGAGTGAAAGTAGGGGGATTCTCCACACTAAATCATAGAAAATTGCCTACAAAATGTGACGACCTTGGCATGTTTCCAATTCCTATTTTTTAGGTGGTAAAATGGTGAAAAAAGCTATGATTGATCTTGAGCTTACATTAATGTCATTCCTTCTTGCATATATGAGAACCTAGAAATAGGTGAACTAAAAGAGACTAGGGTGATTGTCCAAAAGGCCAATCATTCTCAAGCTAGTCCTCGGGGACTAGTGAAGAATGTGATGGTCCGAGTAGACAAATTAGTGTTTCCGCCAGATTTCTATATCCTTGATGTTGTGCACGATGGTGGTGCACCCTGAATTTTATTGGGGAGACCTTTTCTTAAAACATCAAGGACTAAGATTGATGTTCATTCGGGAATACTAACCTTGGAGGATGACATGGATAGAGTTGGTTTTGATATGTACAAGTCTAAGCATAATTCACCTAACCCCTCTCTTATGTGTAAAGTATAAACTTCGTGTGAAGAAGGTGTTCAACATGATGACTCTTGCATGTTAGATAATCATGATTACCATGATGTGATTCTTGATGATAGCAATGAGGATAGCTTGATTTATGATATTTTTGATGACCTTAAAAGTGATGATATAATTCTTACCTTGCACTTTAATTGTGATGATCATGTCGATGAAACTATTGCCTTGCGTGATGTTAGTGATGAATTATTTATCTTGTATTGCTATTCTATGCTCACTAACATACATCGGTTAGTGGAAAGTGGCAAGGACGTAAAACACCCTCGACCACCTCCCAAACCCAAGGGAATGGCTAAGGACTCGACATTGGCTATGAATGGATAATAACTTTTCTTAGTGAACAAAGCGCTCAAAGGTAAGGATGACACCTTGTGGAGACCTCTTCACAAGGATGTCATCGTGGGTGGAGTTGCCGATGGCAACTCCGGAGACCCAACTGTAGGTGCTTTCAATTAAAATTCATGAAAAGGGAATAAGCCGTGAGGATGGCAATAAATTTACGATGCTCGTTCTTGCTTTGTTTTGATATATTTTGGTATATTTTGCATGTTTTTAGTATTTGACAAAGATGTTTTAGATGAAACTCTTGTTGATTGATGAATTTGAGTTCAAGTCTCGTTCTTTTGAAGTGAAAGGATATAGGGATTGCTTAGTGACAAAGTATTTTTGAAAAAAAGGAGAAAAAGGGGGAAAAGGCACTGACCTCGTGCCACACCCATTGGCACGAGAGGGTCCTTGTGCGAAATTCTAGCACAACTCGTTCCACTAGGAACGACCCTTGTTGAATTCTGGCACGGGTCGTGCGGGTGCCTGGTGCCAGACTTAATATGTTGCGATTTTTGGGCAAAAATTCATATTTTTTGAAATTCAAAATTTGAGCTAAAACATGGAATTCTTGGCTCATTAATATAGAAAAATCTTTGTATTCCCTCAAGTATTGGTGTAAATAGTACAACAACACCTAGGTTATTGTCTCTATCATATTCACTGTAACCCCATTGCATGGTAATCCACTTAAATATAGAGATCTGTTGAATGTTGGCCTGATTCCCTTTTTGAGGAGGAAGAGACCAAAACCAATCAGAATAATAAAATGGAAACCTCCTGACTGTGGTTTTAAGATTAATGTTGATGCATCACATAGGTTGGGTGAAACTGGTCTTGGTTTGGTTATTAGGGATCACAGAGGTAAAGTTTTTGCAATGCACATGAAAACAGTCATAGCATCCTCCCCATTACATGCTGAGCTACTTGCACTGCAATTTGGATCCCAAATGGGAGCACAATTAGGACAACCGTTCATTGTAGAATCTGACTGTCTTGCTGCCATAAAAGGGGTACAATCCTCTCATATAGATTGGACATGTTTTAGTTTATGCCATGATCTCTACTCTTCAACTGGTCATCATTTCTGTCATGTGCATAGAGAAGCTAATATGGTGGCAGATTTTATTGCAAAGAGATGTCTACAACTCAAATTCTCTGGGCCTTTACTTCTACATGAAGCACCAATGGTTTTAAGGGGGCTTG
>JAULKM010090198.1:0-11263 GCA_032355605.1 Rubia tinctorum
TTTAGTTGATATTAGTTGATGTTATATAGTTTTTTTGGGTGATATGGACTGATATTTGTAGTTTTTAATTTTTTTCTCATGTTGATATTTTTCATTTTCCGGTTGAGGTTTTGGTAGTAGGATTGATGTTTGTAGTGTATTTTTTCTTATGATGATTTTTTTTTCCATTGTTCGGATGAGATTCAATTGTTAGGAGTTGTTTGTAGCTTTTGAGTGATAGGAGTTGATATTCGTAGTTTTTTAAAATAAAAAACTATTGATGTTGTGAATAATTTATACTTTTGAGATACCATATCTTTTTGTTGATTTTTGTAGTTATTTTTCTCCCATGTTGATATTTTTCATTTTTCGGGTGAGTTTATTTGATATGAGTCGTTGTTTTGTATTTTTTTGGGGTTATATGGGCTGATTTTTTAAGCTTTTTTTTCTTTCTTTTAGTTGATGTTTTTCATTTTTCAGGTGAGTTTTAAGTGATAGATGTTGATGTTAGTTGTTTTTGGGTGATATAAGTTGATTTCTTTTGTAGTTTTTTTTCTTATGTTGTCATTTTTTATTTTTCGGGTGAACTTTAGATGATAGGAATTGATGTTTTTAGCTTTTGGTTGATATTTGTTGATGTTTGTAGTTTTTTTATAAAAAAATTAATTGAAGTTTTGTTGATATTTTTATGATTTACAGTTTATGATTGTTGATGTTATTTTTATAATGATTTTCAGTTTATGCTTTTTAGTGAAAGTTTTGTTAGTTGTAGTCAGTATTTTTTCAATTTTTTGTTGATTTTAATTTTATTTTTCAATATATTTTTTATATTTTATTTGATTTATATATATTTTTTGCTACAAATTTTTAGTCGATATTTTATAGTTTTTCGTTGATGTTATGCTAGTTGTACCTGATGTTTATAATTTTCAATTTGATGATCATATTGATTTTTTGTATTTTAAAAACATTTTAAAATATATTTATGATATTTTTGATATTTTTTGCAGAATGTGGAAAAATAATGGAAAAATATTCTACAAAAAAGCCCTTGAAAAATTATTAGAGATAGATCCCAGTAAACTAAATAGAGATAGTTATCTGTAATATTATTAGAGATAGGTCCGTGTAGCTAGAATATAGTTATAATTGCATAAAGGCCCTAGATTAAAGTTTAGGCTATCTTACGGCATACCATCTCGATGCCTTTTTTCACATGTTATTAAACCCTATCATAAATAATAAAATGTAGATTCCTATTTATCAAAATCATTTCTATCGAATCACCGACATTAGATATTTATATTTTTTGTTTAATTACTGTATCGTTCTTTTCATATAAATTATTTTAATTTCCTTTATAATCTTACAATATATGTAAATCCTTTATAAATGTTTTGTTCTTTTAAATCGAATTCTAAGCAGTTTGAATAGCGATAATCGTGCGACCATTTTTTGTGGGATTATTTTTTTTAACAATGATGATAAGTTTAATTTTGTCTCCTCTAGTTTTAATATGCGATTTTTCCCATGTAAATGTACATATTTCAGAAAACACACACTCGTACATTGATAAACATGCCCACACCCTACTTCCCCCTTAGATATTAGGATTGGTTGCCCATTCCTGCTGGAAGGCAGACTCGTCGATGGTTCCAAATATAAAGAAGCCAGTATCACCCTCAACCATAATGACCACAGTAGACATCGAGTTCATCACAGTAGGCAGTGCCACCTCTGAGAAAGATCTTATCTCTACTTTCATAGTACATGAAGTCATCAAACAAACACGTCTTCAATACATAGATTTTAATTAGTCTAAACATATCTATCCCTCTTTTCTATCCTAACTCTTTAGTGTCTCAACTGTTGGTTACTGGTTGATTTTTATTTTTCTCTAATACGATATTCCATATGCTACTTGGTTAGGCACTTTGTTTATAGTGAGACACTTGGCACATCTATTATTTCATTGTGCTTCATTTTGATTAATGTGCACTTTAAGTGCAAGTTTGGTGTAGGCATGATAGATGGCATACACACACAAGGCTCCCCCACAAATATCCAAGGAGGTGAACTCGATGTCTTTTTCCACACGTTATTAAAAATTTCAGTAATAATAAAATGTCAATTTCATAAAAATCAAAATAGTTTCTCTTGAATATTCAACATTTGATATTTATAATGTTTATTTAATTAAAATTTCACTCTTTTCTATAATTTTTTAAATTTCTTTTTTGATCTTAAAATATCTTAACACTTTGTAAAAGTTTGTTACACTGCAAAATTATCATAATCTAAATCCTTTGTAGAGAGAAACTCGTGCGAACATTGTCCGTGCAGTGCATTAGGTGTATATTTTGTGTTTTATATTTTTCCCAAGGATTACTCTTATTTTATGTATTTATGCTACTTAATTTTAGGGAAATATTGTCCTTGATTGGGATTAGTCATGTGCACTTCATGTGAAATTTTGGTGTAGATATGATAGATTGCAAACTTGGTTGAGCCGTCCCCCAAATATCCAAAAGACCAACCCAGTGTCTTTTTTCACATGTTATTAAAACCTATCATAAATAATAAAATGTCAATTTCCTACCAATCAAAATAATTTATTTTGAATAATCAACATTAGATATTTATAGTATTTATTTAATTACTATTTCATTATTTTCATATAAATTTTAAATTTTCTTTCCAATCTTATAATGTATATAAATCCTTTTTAAATGTTTTGTTCTTCGAAATCGAATTCTAAGAAGTTTGCAGAGCGAATAGTTGGACCATTATCCGTGCAATTTCTTTTTACAATAATGATAAGTTTAATTTGTCTCCTCTACTTTGAATGTGCGATAACCCTTTTTTCGTGTAAGTATACATATTTCCAAAAACACACGCACGTACATTGATAAACATGCCCGCACACTATTCCCCCTGGACATTATGATTGGTGGCACAGTCCTTAAGGCAGCCTCGTCGATGGCTCCAAATAAAAAAAACCCAGTATCATCCTCAACCGTGATGATCACAGTGGACATCGAGTTAGCAACAGTAGGCGTTACCACCTCTGAGAAAGATCTTATCTCTATTTTATTAGTAAATGAAGTCATCAAACCAACATGTCTTCGAAACATAGATCTTGGATACTCTCAAAATATCTATCCCTCTTGTGTATTATAACTTATTAGTATCTGTACTGTTGGTTACTAGTTTATTTTCATTGTTCTCCAATATGATATTCCATAAGCTAGGAGGATATGCACGTATTTTATAATGAGACACTTGGCACATCTATTATTTCATTGTGCTTCATTTCGAATAATGTGCACTTTAGGTAAAAGATGGCACCCAAAACCACTGAAAAGGAGACAGTCTATAACTATTCCCCTTGGTCCCCTCTTTGACTACCCTTAGAACATGACACATGGTTGTTTTTCTCAATTTTCCCTTCCAACAAATGTCCTTCCTCTTCTTTACCATGGCTAAACTCTTGTCAATTTCCTTCATTCCATGTTTCTATTTTTTCCTCCTTGAATAAATCTTGTAAATAATATATAAAAAGTAACATTACTTCAACATCATGTGAGGAGTTTTCTAGAGGTGATCGATTACAATAGCTGGCCAATTAATCATAACCCAACCCAATCCTCCAATGAGATTCTCTATTATTAATATCTTTGTAACCTTAGAACTCGATCGAACTAGGATAACTTTGTTTGTGGTATTTTTTTCTATTCGATTTCAAAATATGGGTTTGAGGATACCTACAAATATTCGAGAAGGTAATCGAGCTATCTATTATTACAGATTATTGAAACTTATAAAATGTTAGAAATTGTATTTTCTAACATTCAAAATACATTCTCTTTAATATTTAAGATAGATGCGTATAATTTATATTTCATTCATATTCCACTCTCTTCAATAAAGATAATAAATTTGGTTAATGATCATTTATCATTTGCATGTTCCTTATAAATATTTGTTACATTTCAAAATCATATATTAAAACCTTTGCGGGGAGATACTCGTGCGAGCATTTTCCGTGCAATATCATGTGTTTTACATGTATATTTTTTGTTTTACATTTGTCCCACATTTTATTCACACAACATTATCTTATTTTAATTATTTATGCCTTTTATTTTAAGGGAAATATTGTGCTTCATTTGGATTAGTCATGTGTACTTCATGTGAAAATTTGGTGTAGATTTGATAGATTGCAAACTTGTTTGAGGCATTCCCAAAAATTTCAAATAAGATCAACTTGATGTCTTTTTGCACATGTTTTTAAACCCTAATGTCAGTTTTCTACCAATCAAAATCATTTTAGTTGAATAATCGATATTAGATATTTATAGTATCTGTTTAATTACTACATCATTCTTTTCATATAAATTATTTAAATTTCCCTTTTTAATCTTATCATATATGTAAATACTTTATAAATGTTTTAGTCTTCTTAAAAATAAATTCTAAGAAATTTGCGAAGCGATAATCGTGCGACCATTATCTGTGCATTTTTTTTACAAAGATGATAAGTTTAATTTTGTCTCCTCTATTTTAATGTGTGATAACCCATTTTTCATGTAAGTATACATATTTCCAAAAACACACACTCACGTACATTGATAAATATGGAAGCACCCTACTTCCCCGTTTCGACAGTAGGGCTTGTGGCGCAGTCTTGCTTGAATGCAGCCTCATCGATGGTTCCAAATAAAAAAAGGCCAGTATCATCCTCAATCGTAATGACCACAGTGGACATCAAGTTCACCACAGTAGGCGGTACCACCTCTGAGAAAGATCTTATCTCTACTTTCATATATTGTACACGAAGTTATGAAACAAACATGTCTTTGATACATAGATTCTAAATACTCCCAGCATATCTATCCCTCTTGTGTATCCTAGCTCTTTAGTGTCTCTACGGTTGGTTACTGATTTATTTTCATTGTTCTCTAATATGATATTCCATAAGCTAGGAGGTTAGGCACATCTTTTATAATGAGACACTTGGCACATCTATTATTTCGCTGTGCTTCATTTAGATTAATGTGCACAATAAGTGCAAGTTTGGTGTAGATATGATAGACGACATACACTTTTAAGACACCAATATCCAAGAAGGTGAACTCGATGTCTTTTTCCACATGTTATTAATACCTACAGAAATAATAAATTGTCAAGTTCATACAAATCAAAATAGTTTCTCTTGAATAATTGACATTTGATATTTATAATTTTTTATTTAATTACAATTTCACTCTTTTCTATAAAATTTTAAAATTTCTTTTTCATATTATAATATATTTAAATGCTTTGTGAATTTTCTATTTTTCTTCGAAATCTAATGCTAAGAAGTTTGCACAGCGATATCTGTGCGAGCCTTAGGCGATTGCTTTTTTTATTATTACAATGATGATAACTTCGGTTTTGTCTCCTGTAATTTTAATATAAATGAGTAGAACTCCTTGAAACAAACCCTCTATATCCAATAGTATGCCCTTCACTCCAACAACTCAAGATGACGGGGGAGTTTTTGAAGAGGTCTACTACCTTATGTCTATAGAAATATTTCTTGATAAAGCCCACACAGCTATTGGAAAGATAAACCTAATGGTCTCATATGACTGAAAGTCTCTTAAAAACTTCAGCTTTGTAAAAAAAATGTTTATGGGTTAGAAAGGGCACTCAAAACCATTGAAAAAAACGCAGTCTACAACTATACTCCTTGAGATCCACTCTTAGACTATCGTAGTAGAGTTATTTTTCTCAATTCACACTTCCAAGTGTCGTCTCTCCTCTTCTTACCATGACTAAACTCTTACCAATTTCCTTCATTTTGTGCTTCTATTTTCTCCTCCTGCAATAGATCCTGTAAAAAAAAGTAACATTCCCTCAACACCACATGAGGAGTTTTCTAGAGCAGATCGATTACAATAGCAGGCCAAGTAATCGTAACCCAACCCAATCCTTCAAACAACTTATCTATTTGTAATACTTTCATAATTTTTGAGATCGATCGAATTAGGATCACTTTCGTTTCTGGTGTTTTATACTATTCTATTTCAAAATACGTGTTTAAGGAAAACATGAAAATATACCAGAAGGTAAAAAGGCTATCTATTTTTACACATTTGGAAACCTATAAAAATGTTACGAATTGTCTATTTACTAAGATTCAAAATACATTCTCTTTAATATTTAAGATGGATGTGTATATTTTATATTTCCTTCATATTCCATTCTCTTCATTAAATTTATAA
The DNA here is from genome assembly GCA_032355605.1 of Rubia tinctorum. Lineage (NCBI taxonomy): Eukaryota > Viridiplantae > Streptophyta > Magnoliopsida > Gentianales > Rubiaceae > Rubia > Rubia tinctorum. Next base: position 6,249 of record JAULKM010090198.1, read on the forward strand.
ATTTGTTTACAGATCTTTCATCATTAGCAAGTTCCTTAAAAATATTTGTTACATTGCAATACCATATTCTAAAATATTTGTAGAGAGATACTCGTGCGAGCACTATCTGTGCTATTATTGTATGCTTTAGGTGTATATTTTGTGTTTTACATTTATCCCACATGTTAAACATACAATTTTTTCTTATTTTAAGTATTTATGATATATATTAGGTGCTTCATTTGGATTAGTGAGTACTTCATGTGAAAATTTGGTATAGATATGATATATTGTGAACTTATTGAGGCATCCCAACAAATATCCAAGAATATCAACTCGATGCCTTTTTGCATATGTCAGTAAACCCTATCATAAATCACAAATTGTAAATATCCTACCAATCAAAATCATTTTAGTTGATATAATCCACATTAGATATTTATAATATTTCTTTAATTATTATTTCGTTCTTTTCATTTAAATTATATAAATTTCCTTTTTTAATCTTATAATATATGTAAATCCTTTATAATTTTTTTTCTTCGAAATTGAATTCTAAGAAGTTTGCAAAGTGATAATCGTGCGACCATTATCTGTGCGATTTTTTTTACAAAGATGATAAGTTTAATTTTGTCTCCTCCACTTTTAATGTGCGATAACCCTTTTTTTCATGTAAGTATACATATTTCCAAAAACACACACTCACGTACATTGATAAACATGCACACATCTACTTTCCCCCTTCGACATTAGGACTGGTGGCACAGTCTTGCTAGAAGGCAGCCTCGTCAATGGTTCCAAATATAAAAAAGCCAGTATCATCCTCAACCGTGATGACCACAGTGGACATAGAGTTAACCACAGTAGGCGGTACCACCTCTGAGAAAGATCTTATCTCTACTTTCATAGTACATGATGGCATCAAACAAACCTATCTTCGATACATAGATTTTAAATATTCTCAGCATATCTATTCCACTTATGTATCCTAACCTCTAGTGTCTCTACTGTTGGTTACTGGTTTATTTTCGTTGTTCACTAATATGATATTCCATTAGCTAGGATGTTAGGCACATCTTTTATAATGAGACACTTGACACATCTATTATTTCGTTGTGCTTCATTTCGATTAATGTGCACTTTAGGTGCAAGTTTGGTGTAGATATAATAGATGACATACACGTTTAAGGCTCCCCACAAAGATCAAAGAAGGTGAACTCAATGTCTTTTTGCACACGTTATTAAGACCTATCAGAAATAATAAAATGTCAATGTCATAGAAATAAACATAGTTTCTCTTGAATAATCGACATTTGATATTGTTTATATAATTACAATTTAACTCTCTTCTATAATTTTTTAAAATTTCCTTTTTCATCTTATAATATCTTTATATGCTTTGTAAATGTCCTGTTCTTCTTCGAAGTCTAATTCTAAGAAGTTTGCACAGCGATACTTGTTCGAGCCTTATGCGATTACTTTTTTTTTTAAATAATTAAAATGATAATGAGTTCAATTTTGCCTCCTCTAATGTTAAAATAAGATGAGCGGGGAGTTTTTGAAGAGGTGTACTACCTTATGTATATGAAACTATTTTTTGATAATATCCCACACAGCGATTGGAAAGATAAACTTAATGGTCTCATATGTGTGACAATAGAGAATTTAGATGATGATTAAATTAGTGTTTTGTATCTTTGCATATATGTGTCTAGGGTTTTGTTATTTAGCTATAGGGTCTCACTTGTACTATATATAGTTGTGTAAATCCTAATGCAAAGTAAGAAGTGAAATTCCAATTCATAACAGACCCATTGGGGGTTGTATATTCGCTGACCCCTTTATAGAAACGAACTTAGAAACAGAGCTACATGTTGTCTGGAATGTAGAAAGTAACTTATACACTATATATCTAATGAGAAATATAATAGAGCGTTTAACACACATGGTCCTCAAATAACTCTCAAGAGTAGGACATCTAGAGAGGAATTCAAAACCAACAGCCGAAGAACACCCATTCTTGCTACACATCAGTGGCAAACCCACAACAAGATTCTAGACAAGAAAAATTGAACTATTATTCATACAACAAATACATCCTTCACAAACTTGATCATTAGAAAGTTAATTCTCATTGTCCCTATAAATTTTCTCATCTGCAATCAGAGAGTCAGGCCTTTGCCCATCCACAGTAAAGGTATGTATTTTCTTCACGCTGAGCATGTCAGGATGCTCTTCTAGGAAATATAGATGAAGAAAAGAAAAATATCTATCATCCACCTTAGCTCGATACAATCGTTTAAATTCATTTCTGTGCCAGATTAAGCCTCATTTTATATCTGAAATAACTGGAAGATTTCTTATACAATTGGGATTAGAAGAACATGTCGACTTATAACACAGATACCTCCCCCGGAAACATGCTATATCTGTAATCTTAGAAATATATTTGCAAAATCCCCCAGGACTGTAAGACCCATTGAACTACAAATCGAGTGTAGCCACAAGGATGACACCTTCCTTGCTTTAAATGTTCAATCTCATGTTGCTAGCGTAAAACCTCTTCCTAAAAAAATGAAGACGTTCACGATCATCATCTAATTAGGCATGTATTCCGCTAAGCTCCTTAACAAGAGGCTCCATTTTTTTAACATGGCTTTCCAGAGCCAAAAAATCCACAACAACCTGCAAACCAGTGTCAACATCATATATTAAACACAATAAACACAATAACCTTGCGAGGACATACCATAGAAAATTGAGTGGACACATCGATGCCATCAATCACCCATTCACTGGGTTCATTCCTTCTCTTTCAAGAAGAGAAAGTAGGGGATACCTTAAGAATTTTTCTAACATAATCGAAAGAAGAATCATCACTGGTCTGAAGGTTGTGTTTCCTTACTCGGTCCATAGTTTGAGGAATTTTTGCACCCTCAGTCTAAGCCTTGGTCGGAGGGATAACAATAAATGGGACAGAAACAGATATCTTCGACAAAAGCCCACTGGAAAGAGATTGGAAATTCTCAGAGTAGTAGAACAGATCTCAAGTAGTTAACCTTGAGTCACAAAATCTGAAAAATATATCTCACCTATATCAAACAAGGGAGAAGTCGGAGGCTTTGTAGGAAATACTAAGCGGAAGCAGCGGAGTTACCAGATTGAGATTGATCAATATGGACAGATGTCCGATACGATGAGACCACAATGAATTACTCACACCGAGAACTGAATATATAAACTCGTGAAGGAATATGTGCTTCCCACATTTACACTCTGCAACTAGGGGGCTTATGGTATATGCTAGGTAATTACTCAGGAACCAGGAGTGTGAAGCACCACACAAATGAAGATAACACCTCACGAGAGCCATTTTCAAACAACATTACAATGATCATGAGCCTCACAAAAGGTGACTTTGTATAACACATCGCACTAGCCACGAGCTATGGATTGTAGCCCGCGATAGCGGATTAGTCGGCATGACCGACGTGGACACAAATAACTGAGAATATAGGGAAAATGACCCTATAAATAGAAGCTAGATGACAGAATCAAGGTAAGTAACACCATAAACATTTTTAGCATTCAACTCCATATACTGACTTTATCATCAAAGATTCTCCCCTTGATACAATCCGATATATTCTTGCAGGATACCTTCTTGCAGCTCAAGGTCACTGTCATTTTGGGAATTCAAAACACTTAAAATATTACTTGAGTTCTAGGTTGGTTATAATGATGTTTGAATAGGTTCTAGGAAGTTTACATTTTCACTTGTTTTTTTCCAATTACTTTAACACTATACAACTGAAAATCAAGAAAAATAATATTAAACTCAACTACACATAATTTTTAAAAAAAACACGTTAGTTCAATGAAGCATTCTCAAATAAGTTACTGGTTCACTTCATAAACATCATTCCAAAATCTATAAACATCATTCCAAAAATGTATACACATCATTCCAAATTCCATAAACATAAACATTCCAACCAATTTTTTAGAACAGAAGTTCATCTGGCATCCTAGAGCAAAATTCAGTTCCAATTAGTTTTTTATTTCGAACTTTGATTTGGCTCTATTGCTTCTGCCCTTTGTCTTTTCATGATCCGGATCATGTACAATTGGTGTGTGAATTCTTTTAGTTTTAGTTAATGCACTAGTTTAGGAAAGATGATTTTCTTTTCTATGTGATGTTGTTGTGCTGAAGGTAACAACATCTCTCTGAAAAGATTCTTCAAAAATAATTCTTGCATCGATATTCCCCTCACTTTGTGAGACAAACTTTAGTATTTTGTTGTTGGGAGGTCATCGTCGTACCTCTCAAAGTTACAATTTTTAAACCCTACATGCTTTATAAATACAGTTAAGTAGATAGTGACAAATCAGGGCCGTCCACGAGAAAGAGGGATATTCGTAAGGGTTGAAACATATAAGGCTGATACTAGACCAGGTATAGATATACATAGATATATAAAAGCAAGTAAAAAGGGGGATTTTGGTTTGGTTTTTCTAAGTTATAAATTTAAAGACAAGAAAACTAGCAAAGTGAAGTAAACATGCTAATATGCAACAAGCTATTAAAAATATAATAAATCAACAATGACAAAGGCTTGGGGAAACTGATTTCCACTTCAAAACCTCTTATATATAATGCCTACGGGGAATGTTATCACTTCCATTTTGAAGATCAACATTCACTTCTTCTTAAAAGTAATTTGCAAAAGAAATTAACGACAATTTTCAAATCTCATTAACAAGCATTTTCCCGTGTCTCCATCCGATTCAATATTTGAGCCATTTGGATCACTTGAGTTTCCAAGTTTCTCGGCCTTCTCTGCACATAAGCTTAACCTCTCAATGGCTTGCATCACTTCATCTTTTGACAATTCTAAACCCTCTGTTTGGTCATAAAGTTTATCTTGGAGCCTTAGGAATTTGTTATGAGGATGAAGGTTGGTGCGTCCATTTTATATAGTTATTTTAGGATCTTTTGTACTCATTTTGGTAGACTTTTATGCTTTGAATACTCT
>JAULKM010090209.1:0-11263 GCA_032355605.1 Rubia tinctorum
TTAAGAATTCATCCAATATTTGGATTGATTTACTTAGATGAATATGGTAATTATTTAGATTTAAATTAGGTATTATAGTTAGATATGGTTTTAGCTTCTTAAAACTGCCATAATTCTTTTTAGTTTCTATTTGTATTGACTAAATTTTACCCTATAAATAAAGGGGTTTGATCGAGATATTATACATTTTTATAAAAATCTTTTATCAATCAAATATTAAGAATTTTGCGTTATTATCATTATCTTCATTGTTGCTTAATCCTGTGGGTTAATTAAGTTTCAATATCCTTTGTAAGCTAATCCTGCGGGCTAGTTAGTGAGCGAAGATCCCTTGTGATCCAAACATGCGGGCTATTTAGAGAGCAAGTAGGAATTGGGTGTACCCTCCAGGCTAGACATTTAGTTTCATGCGGCACAAGTTGGTGGTGCGAGATCCCTACTTTTGTCAAAGATCCGATATTCTGCAATCCAGAGTCTTCGCAAGGAGATTCATATAAGTTGGTATCAGAGCAAAGCAAAAGTTTCTGCGACCATCATATCAATCGACATCAATTGGTATCGTAAGGTGATATCAGTTGGACCTTCATTTCTGTATTTTATTTTTGAATTTATTTTTTTTAAAGTGCAAGCAGATCGCTGCCAGACAAATCGCCGCCACCGCTACTCAGCTCCGGCCGATCTTCAGCTCCACTGCTCATTTTCAGACCCGTTCACCGCTCAGCTTCAGCCACCGATCACCGTCCGTTGCATCGCCAGCATCTCCGGTCAGCTTCATCCACAACTGCCTCCCATCGCCGCTAAGCTTCAACTCCGGCGACTCCATTTTTCCGGCGACTTCAGCTCTTAATTATCGTTATTCTCCACCCAATTTTCTTGTCGCTGATCCGATTCATCTCTGACCAAGCCCTAGAAGCTTCTATCTTGTCGCCATTGCTAACTCTCATCTCCAGCGAGCTTTTCTAGATCCGTTCGATCTTCTCCAATCGATTCCCACCGCTGACCCGTCAGCCAGATACTTAACGTTTCCTGGTCTTCATCAGTTCTCTGGACACGTTAGCAATTATCTTCCGGCATCACTGCAGATAGACGATCGAGGAAGATGATCGGAGCATGTCGATCACGCGCGAGCTCATGACAGAGCGCGTGAGATTCACACGCAGGTAATCTTAAGATGGGTATATACCATGCGCCCGAAGTTGAAGTCATTCTTTAAGACACCTGCACTAGACGCGCACTGTCTTTTGTTTATCTCTTCATATCATTGGTTACCAATTTATCGCGGGATTTTGATTTTATCGCAAGATAATCTCAGATTCTCGCCAGCTACTATTTCTCGCGAGTTCAAGTAGTTTTGCCACATCAGCATTCCAATCACTGCCTAGTCAGAGTCCAGACACCGTTTATTAGCAGGACTTCGCAGGGATGGCGTGGGACGTTTATCTACATTTATTTTTTAAGATCATTCTCATTTCGAGGATGAAACTTTTCGACCACGAAGGGAATGATAAGATGTCAAAAATGTCATTTATTATATTTTTTAGTTTAGTATTTTTATGAGTTTAACACTATACTCTTTTTCCCACTGGGTTTTTTTAATGAGGTAGTGTTTTCATATTTAGAATTATTTTTGAAATATTGTAATTTAGGAGTTTTGATTTGGTTAGAATTAGATTTGGTAGGTTTAGATAAGCTAGATTCATTTAAGAATCCATCAAATATTTGGATTGATTTACTTAGATGAATATGGTAATTATTTAGAGTTAAATTAGGTATTATAGTTAGATATTGTTTTAGCTTCTTAAATCTGCAATAATTCTTTTTAGTTTTTATTTATACTGGCTGAATTTTACCCCATAAATAAAATGGTTTAGTCGAGATATTATACACTTTTATACAAATCTTTTATCAATCAAATATTCATAATTTTGAGTCATTCTCATTATCTTCATTGTTGCTTAATCATGCGGGTAAATTAAGTTTCAATATCCTTTGTGAGTTAATCCTGCAGGCTAGTTAGTGAGTGAAGATCCCTTGTGATCTAAACCTGTGGACTATTTCGAGAGCAAGTCGGAATTGAGTGCACCCTGCGGGCAAGACGCTTAGTTTTGTGCGGCACAAGTAGGTTGTGCGAGATCCCTACTTTTGTCAAAGATATGATATTCCGCAATTCAGAGTCTTCGCAAGGAGATTCATATCATAGGTTGTTAATTTGATGATCGATTAGAGGCTTGGAAGTGGAAATTAATTGCACCCAAGGTGTCATAAGTTTGTGTTTAATCTATCTTTGTAGTTTGTTTGTATGATTAGCATACTTTCACTTTATATGCTAGTTGTGTTGTATTTCAATTCCATAACTTATTCAACAACCCCCCCCCCCCCCCTTATCTATACATCTATATATGTATATATATCTAATCTTATATCCACGAACCTTTAGGAAAATTTCGCTTCTTCGTGGATGATCCTACTACCACTATTTATTTAACTGTAGTGTATGAAGTATTAGGTGTTATAAATTGTACATTTGAGAGGATTTTGGCACCGATGTCGGGGACGAGGCATATTTTTTTAAGTGTTTAAGCATATTTGTGTGAATATTTATTAATTGACTTTTATTTTATTTTATTTGTTCTTGGAGACGTATTGCATTTGTTCTTTGTTTATGGTACATACTCGCTCCAAGAACCAAGAACCTTTTTACTACGACTTCAATTCTTTGTGCTTATTTGTTATTGATTGCTTTTGTTTCGGAGTATGTATTACTTGAGTTCTTGGTTGATTTTCACCGAGAATCCTTGCACTATGATTCCGAATTTTCAAAAAATAAAAATGGAAGATCTCACCTTGAGGGAACTCAGGATGAGAAGAGAGGCTCAACAGGCAAGATTTTGTAAGATTTGACATTCCGGCCATCCTACCAAATCTTGCTATTGTTGAGAGAATAACTCTACGAGGAGAATAGAACAATTTGTTTTAGAAATCAAAGGTATCATGAGGAGTCCTATGAAGAGATTGGAGTTGTTGGTTTTCAAGATCAGGGAACTCAAGAATTGTATCCAGCCTATGATTTTCACAAATGGAGTGGTAATCCAGATTTGTGGTATGAGAATATACCAGAAAACCAACGATACGAGCAATATGATTAGCTTTCACCACCTTATACCATTCCCTAAAACCGAGCTCAAGGAGAAGGTTCAAGCTTGATATATGAGGAGATCATGCACGCAGTAGTAAACTTGACTAAAAATATAAGGAGGCAAAAACTCGAATCTCCTCAATAATCAATATTATGGAGGGGCATGTGAGCAATATGATGGAAACAGTGAGTCGAATAGAAGATTGATATTCCAAAGATACACCATCTCAAGTTGAGCTCAAAGATATGGTGAGCGAGGTCACCTTGAAGAATGAATATGAGTTCCAAGGGGATGAGGAGTTGGTTGTTGAAGCAAAGAAGTTGAGGAAAAGGTGATTATCCTACATTCATTATTATTTCCATCATCACTCCAACCAACACCATTTATGGTTTGAAGCAAGGCTATTTGTGGTTTAAAGCAAGCTCATGTGTTTGGTTTCACCTTTTAAGTTCTTTTCTTGTTGGCCTGGGTTTTGTGTCCAACTCGTCAGATACATCTTTGTTTGTGTTTTCACAGGGTGCATCTCTGCTTTATTTAATAGTTTATGTTGATGGTATTAAACTTACTAGAAATTATGGTACTCTCATTCATAAGTTTATTAATCACGTGAATTTTGAATTGTGAATTTAAGATCATCGATCTTGGCACTCTAAAGTATTTTTTACGTTTGGAGATTGTCCCTACTCCCGACGGTTTAGTCCTTGGTTAAGCGAGATTCAACAAGGACATTCTTCTGCGTGCAAGGATGCAAGATTCAATTAATGTTGTTATTCCCTTTGTGGTATTTTTGCAGCTTCTTAGCTCTTCAATCAATATGTTCAGAAATCCCACTCTTTATCGGTTTTTAGTTGGTGCACTTCATTATTTGTCGATTACACGTCCTGGCCTGTCTTATGATGTCAATACGACTATTCAGTTCATGCAGGCTACTGCTGATAACTATTTTTAAGTTGTTACACGGATTTTGCTTTATGTACGTGGTACTCTTCACTATAGCCTTCTTTTTTGCGCAAATTCGTCTACTTTACCAATACTTGGCTATTCTGATGCCGATTGAAATCATTGTATAGAGACTCGCAGGTCTACATATGGTTGTGAAATTTTCCTTGGTGGTAAAAATATGTCTTAGAGTGCTAAGAAGCAACCGACGGTATCTCATTCTAGTTTGGAATATGGATATCGTACTATTGTCATTACTGTTGCGGAGTTAGCTTGGTTGATAATTCTTCTTCGGAATTTACGTGTATCGACTCGTTTACCTCCTTTTTTATGTGATAACAATAGTGCTCTCTTTCTATCTCAAAATAAAGTTTCGCACAAGAGGGCCAACCACAGTAATATTGACTATCATTTTGTGCGTGAGATGGTGTCTTCTGGAAAGGTTAAGATGTCTCATGTTTCGTTTGATCTCCAGCTTATTGACATCTCTACAAATGGTTTATCTCATCCTCAGTTCAAGTTTTAATGGTCCAATCTCTACGTTGCTAGTAATCCTACGTTTTGCTTGTGGGGTAATAGAGTTATAGATGGAATAGAAGCAAGTTAAGGAAACACTACTTAAAAAAAGAGCTATGACATCCCTTTTCTTGCAACACTTAGTAAACATGTTACAATAGCTTATTAGTGTTACTTAAACCTTTGAAATTTTTTACATAAATCTTGAAAAATGTTACCTAAATCTTAAAAAGTGTTGCGTTGGATCTAATGCAACATCACCTAAGGTAATACTTGTAAAAGTGTTACAATAGGTGCTAATAATACTAAGTTGAACCTATTGCAATACTTTTACAAGTATTACCTTGGGTAATGTTGCATTAGATATAATGCAACACTTTTGAAGATTTATGTAACACTTTTCAAAAGTTGAAGTAACATTTTTTAGGCTATTGTAACATTTTAAATAAGTGTTGCAAGAAAAGTGTTACTATAGCTCTCTTTTGTAGTAGTGAAAGAGTACCTTTTTTATTTGGGTTTTGTAATATCATGGTCAATGTATGACTATCTTGATACACTCCTGCAGGGATCCTCCTATGGCACCGGTATTTAATTTGGTACATAGGCACCGGTATTTCGGACCCCCAGACTATCAGTGCCTAAGTATGGCGGTGGTGGAACATAGTTACAAAGCCTCTGGTAGTGTATACTGATGCTGGAATATAGATTCCAATACCGGTATACACTACCGGTGCTAAAAATCAACATTCTAGCACCCCCCCTACTTAGGCACCGGTTGAAATACCGTTGCCTATGCTCGTTTGTACCGTTGTTAGTAAATAGGCGATCAATAAAAAAATCCGGCCGATGTAGAATAAACTCACCGGACGGAATATGAAACCTAGACATTCATAAAGAACAATAGGACGAACAAAACTCAAAAAAACCATAATTTCATGTAAGAAAACTGAAAAATTCATAACCACGGCTTTGAAATTTATTGCATATATTTGAAAGTACATAACAACCCTCAATTCATAAACAAACTTGACCTAAACATAGATTAACAACATCAATTATCACGAACACCAGAACCTAATCTCCATAAATCCTAGATAACATCAACGAACCAAAACTGTGAATGTGAGGTAGGAAGCAAAGGTTAAGGCACGGTCGAACGTGGTGGCGGCGCTGAGAGCTGAGGCGCCACGGATCTGAGCTGAACCCAAATATTTTGGTGGAGCTCGCAACTCCCACCAGTGACTAGAGCGCGGGGAGATAGCATTGGGCTGGTCTGAGAGATGGCGCCAGGGATAATGCACCGTAGGGAGGGCGGAGAGGGGGTCATCGTCGTCAGCGGTGGCGTCGAAGCCTTCAAAGTGGGGCTAGGCGGTGGCGAAGAGGGAGAGGTGGTGGAGGAGGAGGGAGAGGATGGAGAGGAGATAGAGGCATGATAATGGGAGGGCAATAAGGGTGGGTTAGATTTAGGGTTTCAAGTTTTGTTTATATAAGAAAAGTTTTAATTGTTGAGATTCAATCAACAAAAGAAATCAATGGTTCAGATGAAACCAATTTTGGCTCTTTTTTTTAAAACAATATTGTGGCACCGGTACTTGTACAAAAACTAGTGCACAAAATGGCTCAAACCGGTGCCTATGTATATGAAAAACAGCTGCTTAAGCCTGCTTTAAATAGCGTTTTTATTTTAAAAAAAAAACCCCAGAGCAAATCTGATAATTTTTTCTAAGTGTGGAGCACCGGTACAAAAACCGGTGCCAAAATGGCTCATACCGGTGCCAGTGTATATGGAAATCAGCTGATTAGGGCTTCTTTAAATGGGGTACATTTATTATTTTTTTAGACCCGAGAGCAAACATTTTAAAAAATTCTAAGTATTTAACACCGGTACTAATAACGGTGCATAAGTAACTCATGCCGGTGCTAAGTCCAATATTTCAAAATTTTAAACAATCCCTCCAAAATTATGAATGAAACTTTAGGAAATTCATTTTCCCGCCATATATTAGCACCGGTATGAATGAAAGCAATGCTAGTGCTAGTAATATTTGATCTCTAGGTTAACTTTTTAAATTTTACTATTAGGTTCATAGAAAATATTTGGAGGCGATGAATTACAAAATTGAAGACACCAAAACTCAATTATATAAGAGAAGATTGTGTTTTTGAAATTCTATATACAGTGGGTGAACGGAAGAGCCTCAAACATATTTATGAAAAATTATGTTATAGCCAAAAAAATTGTTATGACATTATCCTTTTCTCCAAAATACACAGTTTTGTTATTCTTGCATGAATATGGAAACATAAAATAAATTATTTTTTGATGAAATTTTAAAAAATGCTAGCACATGTTATATAGTAAGTTAGAGTTGATTTATTAGAAGTAAGAAAGGCAAATCAGAAAGAAATATTGATATTTTTTGTACCTGATTGTTGATAAATATTTTGTTACAGACTTGGGAAATACAACGGGGTTGTATAGGGTAGCATCAAGTTCGAGCTGATTTCAATTTGGAGTTACGAGTAAAGTTTTTACTTTTTGCACTTAGGTCCCTCTAAGAAAGTTGGAGTTGGCGAATCACAAAATTGGTGACACCAAAATATAATTCAATAATATGCGATTGCGAATTTGCGATTTGGGCATGTATGGGTGAACGTAAGGGCCTCGAAAGTCAACATTGATTACTTCTACACAGTCTTGAAAAATTACACTATGGCCCAAAATTGTATTACTGTATTATCCATTGCTCAAAAATACATGATTTTTGTTATTCTTGCCTAAATATAAAATAAATTATATTTTTGGTGAAATGTTGGAAATCGCTAGTACATGTTCTTGAGTAACTCATACCAAAAATTCATTTTCAAGAGTAAATCATACCATAAACATTTTTTTTCAAAAAAATTCTATGTATCGAAAATCGGTACTATTACCGGTGTCTTTAGTCAACATACCGGTGCTGGATATTTTTCCACCAAAATTTTACCCACCAAAATTACTATTCCGGTCATAGGCACCGGTATTAGCATAGGTATATGTCATTCATCCAAAACCAGTGATGGAATATATTAAACTGAGACATTTTTTCTTCAAAGCACCGGAATATAACACCGGTATTCAATATACCGGTGCTAAATCTATTCATAGGCACCGGTATTCAGTTTACCGGTGCTAGATTTATTCATGGGCAATGATATTTTGGTTCATTTAACATATTACCGGTGCTTATAAAATTCCTAGCACCAGTGTTTCTCTCTCAACACTGACATACCGGTGCCTATCTACCTGTTTTCCAGTAGTGATACCTCTGTATTCACTATATATGAATACACACAATCACAATAATTGTAAGTTTTACTTTTTATCATATAGCTTGACAGTAAGAAAGAGGATGAGAGTGTTGTGTAAGAGCCTTTGATCGCCAGGAAAGGGGAAAGGATTTGGAATTTGACGTGCTTGGAGGGGATTGGCTTTTGTTTTGATAACTAATTTAAATGATGCACACACAAGGAATATCGAAGGTAAGACGATGGAGAGGGGGAGATATTTGGAATTTGACAGGTTTGGAGGGGATTGTTGTTTTTAATCATTGCTGATTTAGATGATACAGACACGGAAAAACTTCCTCGAAGATCGGGTGATGGATACAGGGAGGGAGAGTTTGTGGAATATGATTGTGAGAAAGAAAGAAAAGAAATACTTTTATGTTAAGAATCGTAGATGCTCTGATGCCATGTTGGAGAAGATAATTCCGTTATTAGTATTTTATTTATTCATTGGTATAAAAAGAAGAATACCTTGAAGATTATTGGTAAAGTGACTAAAACTAAAATTAAAACTCAACCTCTATCAAACTCTACTCATCAATTTGACTATATCTAACAAAGACCAACTGAATTTCCAATGAAATCTACAAAAGTCTAGTTGGTCTTTTGTTTTTGGCAATACAAATACAGAACATCTAGTCTCAGATAGAAAATTAGAATACAAATGAAATCCGTTAGGGGTGGCAATATTGACACGTAACACGGGTCTCAAGTGGATTGTTTATATTTAAATTCGAGTGAGTATGAATTAAATGGACAATAGGTCAAATATGTAACGGGTCAAATGAATACTTAAAAATAGGGATTGAATAGATTGGCTTTACAGGTTGATCGCGGATCAGTAAAAAACCCGTGGATTGAACCCTCAAATTTACCCATTTCTATATTTTTTCTATAACCCGTTTTTTTATCCTTTCCAAAAAAATTTAAGGACAACCGAGTTAATCTGGATATTGTATAGGTATGCTATAAAGGTGAAAGCAGTGTGTGATGTTAGATGCCTACGGTAATACAAGTGTGTGAAATGAAGAGTTCAGAAATACTTCCTATGTCTCTACTCGGTTGCACTCTTTCCTCTTTGGGACGTCCCAGATGAATTTGAACATTTACCATTTTGGTAAAGAATCAACAATGAGAAAGACTTCATTATCCTTAAAGTTCTAAATATTTACTTTGACCCACATAAACCCTAATTTTTTTTGCCTCCTCACTTCATCCGATTCCTTTGCTATGCCTCCTTCAATCTCTCTGTTTCTTATCTTCTCTTCCATAACTCATCGCATCTTCTCTCCTCCCCTCCGCCGCTGTCTCCGTCGATATCTTCGCTCCTCTGTCACCATCTCCGTCGATATCTTCTCCCCTCCGCCGCCATCTCCTTTTTGTCGCATCTCACCCATCACCACCCACCACCATCTCGTCTCCTCTGTCGCGTCTCACCCACCACCATCTCCTCTCCGTTGCATATGGGGATTTATATTGGGGATTTTGGTTGAACCCATGAGTTTGATTCAGAACCTAGGTTTGGGATCGATTTCGATTATTTGTTTGTCGATTGTCGTTGATTTTAAATTTTAAATTTTAAATGATAATTTGGATTTGATATTGCGTGTTTTGAATTCTGAGTTTGTTGTGGTTTTGTAGGTGGTGGAGGTGGTGGCGGGCTGCGACTGGGGTGGTGGTGGAGGGCCTGGTGGTGGCGGCTGAGATGGGGGTGGAGGGCCTGGTGGAGGCGGGTGCAGGGGTGGCAGTGAGGATAATGAAGGGTATTATTGCCCTTTCACGTGGTCAAAGTTTTTAGTTCCATTTTCTCTCTCTGCAAATGCAACTGGGACAGAGGGAGTAGCAAGAATACATAAGTACAACATTACTGTATTATTTTTAAAAAAATTTATTTTTAATCAAAACCCTTGGTGAAGGTGGGGGAATTTGTATTGGGATCCCCTAACCCATAATACTCAGGTTATAATTGTGCATAAAAATCCTATCGTATTACATGAGATCTCTATATTAATTACCAAACCAAACAAGATTGTTTAGCGTGGTAATTTTTATAGAAACTGTTGCAAAATATCAGTTATGTGCAAGCCTGCATCTACAGATATAGTGACTCCATTTTTTGCGCCAAAGTTACACTGATAAATTTACGTTAGGGAATATAGTATGTTAAGGCGAGGGACCAGTAGAATATTGACAAGTGTATATAATAGTAAGGTTTTTATTGGACATTTAATTTTAACATGAAAATATTTCTGGCTCGTGACCCGTGAGTATATTTTAATTACTCATAACAATTACAGTATTTTTTTTTGAAAGACATAAGACATAATACGTGATAAAACTCGTAAGTAGAGTACAATAATGAATTGATGTACACAGTACAGTAGGTTCAGTTGTTTTTATAGAATAAGCAAAAAACTGAATTGTTAAATATATTTCAAAATTTATATTTTAATCTATATGGGTTGAAATCCGTGGATCTACCCATTTTTGACATGTAATTTAAGTAATTTTCAACCCGTGGGTTGAACAGGGTTTAACGTGACTCATTCCAACCCGACCCATTTTAGACCCATTTTACTAATCATATTATCTGATCCGTATTTGACTCGTCTGCCAATTTGTCACCCCTAAAATTCATGAAAAGAACTCATGAAATGACTAATCACGTGAGAATTGGATAATCCCCGCGATTCATTTTTCTCGACGGCATTAGGTCGTTCCCGTCTCTACCCCGCTAGTCCATTTGTGGAATGACCCACGTCAAAAGCCAAAATCAAGGGAAAGATGAGCTGTTATAACTATTCTATTTTTGGTTTCTGCATCAATGAAGCAAATTGAAATATTGATGTCTTTGAAATCAATAGAATAGTTATGAACAGCCATCGATGATGTCTTTGAAATCTGACTTTTTCTTCATGTCCGAGATAGTTGTGGTCAAGAATTTGGTACTTGGGCTGCTTGAAGAATTCATTGGGCCTGGCCTCCCTCACTGTGTTGGGCCTTGTAAATCGACTGATTATACACATTATCATGCAGACATTCACTAATCACCTCTCTTCTGAAATTATGTTTTGTATCTTTTTACCATACTTCATCAACACGATCAATGGCAGGCTAGGGTTGATCGAATGGCTGGAAGCCTGGAAACAAAGATCGCTACTCGGAACACTCAGTGAGACAAATTTAACCTTTCATAAAAGATTTTTATTCTTTTTCCTTAGTTTCAGTGTTTATTCATTGCCGTTTGAGTCCGTCTCTTGAAAGACAGTCTTTCCATAAGTTATGGAAAGACCAAAGTTTAAACTATAAATTTGAAGAAATCAAAATAAAATTTTCGGGTTGTA
>JAULKM010090220.1:0-10354 GCA_032355605.1 Rubia tinctorum
TGATGTAGGAATGCACAAGGGGTCAAAATGCTCAACCTTATCACCCTTCTCAACAACAATATCGGCCACCACAACCGCAATACCAAAGGCTTGGTGATAAGCCCCCACAATCAAGGTGAAAGTTTGGGGATGTCAAAGGAGGAAATCATGCAAGTCATTGGGAAGTTGACCAAATGTGCGGAAAAGGCTGAGAAACACCAAGACAAAAACCGACTCTAGCATCAAAATCTTAGAGACTCAAGTGAGCCAAATGGCTCAAATCTTGAATCGGATGGAAGCGAGAGATTCAGGAAAACTTCCTTCTCAACCGGAGTTTAACCCTCGACAAAATGCGAGTGCTATCACTTTAAGAAGTGGTAAGGAGGTTAACTTTTCCTAGAGTGGTGAAATTGTTGAAAATGAACCCACCGTTGTTGAAGTGTTTGAGAAGGAAGTGGAGGAAGAGGCCGAAAAATTGGCCAATGACAAAGTGAGAAAGGAGAAGGAGAAGGAGGAGAAGATCACCATTGATAAATCAACATCCATTCTTGAACTTTCATCCCCTTCTTACAAGAAGGCAAAGATGGTGGAAATTCCTCTCTATATGCCGGAACCACAGTTTCTGGAAGCTTTGAAGGATAAACGGATGAAGGAGTCCAACAAGGACATCTACGAAGTCTTTCATAGATGTGAGGTAAATATTTCCCTCTTGAATGCTATTGAACAAATTCCTAGCTATGCTAAATTTTTAAAGGAATTATGTGCGGTAAATAGGAAACAAAGAGCAAAGAACAAGCTTAATAATAGGAAGAATGAACATGTCTCCACTTTATACCAAAACGAGTTACCTCCTAAGTGTAGAAATCCCGGCATGTTCACAGTCCCTTGCATGATAGATAATACACATTTTGAAAAAGTCATGCTTGATTTAGGTGCATCCATAAATGTGATTCCTTACTCTTTGTATGAAAGCCTCAATCTCGGTACTTTGCATAAAATTGAGGTGGTGATCCAATTGGCTGATCATTCTAGTGCATGCCCTAAGGGTATTGTCGAAGATGTGTTGGTTAAGGCGGATTCCTTAATATTTCCCATGGATTTTTATGTCCTCCATATGGGACATGATAAGCATGTTGCCCCGATTTAGTTGGGGAGACCATTTTTGAAAACTTCAAGGACTATAATTGATGTGTATAATGGTACTCTACCCATGGAATTTGATGGGATTAAAGTAGAATTCAACATAAATGATTCTATGAAATATCCTAGTGAAGAACACTTTTGCCATGCTATAGATATTGTGGAAAATAATGTGATGTTTTTGAATTAAATGGAGATGATTCCTTGTTAGTTTCTTTGGAAAATAATGTTGAAGATGCATTTCTTGTATATTCCATGAGTACTAACTTGAAGGAGAGTATTGAGGATTTGAGCATTCTTGAAGAGGTAGTTTCAAGCACTCCCCCTCTAACCTTAGAAGAGCCCAAAAAGCCAGAATTTCTTCCATCCCTTGTGAAAGCTCTGAAGATTGAGCTTAAAGTGTTGCCTAGTGATCTCAAATATGCATTTCTTGGGGAAGGAGAGACACTACCGGTCACCATATCAAGTAAGCTCACCCAAGAGCAAGAGGAGAAGTTGATGGTGATGTTGCAGGAATACAAGAAAGTAATTGGATGGAATATTGCCGACATCAAGAGCATAACTCCATCCACCTGCATGCACATAATATTGTTAGAATATGATGCAAAACCCGTGCGAAAACCTCAACGTCGTTTAAATCCACCTATGATGGAGGTGGTGAAGGCGGAGGTCCTCAAATTGCTTCAACCGGGGATGGTTTATCCGATCTCGGATGGTAGATGGGTGGGCCCAACACAAGTGGTGCCAAAGAAGAGTGAGGTAACGATAGCTGAGAATGAAAAGGGAGAGATAGTACCCACCCGTGTTCAATATGGGTGGCGAGGTTGCATTGACTACCACAGGCTAAATGTTGTAACCCATAAGGACCACATCATGTTACCATTCATTGATCAAATGCTTGAGATGCTCACGAGTCATCTGTACCATTGCTTTTTGGATGGTTACCCGGGTTATTTTCAAGTGGTCATTGTCTCGAAGGACCAAGAGAAAATGACATTCACGTGCCCCTTTGGTACATTTGCTTACCGCCTATGCCTTTTGGGATATGTAATGCTCCCGCTACTTTCCAAAGGTGTATGGTAAGCATTTTCTAGGAAATTTTTAGAAATTTTGTTGAAGTATTTATGGATGATTTCACCGTTCATGGTAATTCTTTTGACAATTGTTTAGGAAATTTAGCACAAGTTCTTAAGCGTTGCATTGATACTAATCTTGTGGTAAATTCCGAGAAATATCATTTTATGGTAGAAAAAAACATTGTCTTAGGCCACATTGTCTCTTCAAAAGGTATTGAGGTAGACAAGTCAAATATAGGCACAATTCAAACTTTGCCTTATCCTACTAATGTGCTAGAAGTACACTCTTTTCTTGGTCATGCAGTATTCTACCTCCGATTCATCAAGGATTTTTCCAAAATTGCATCCCTTTTGTGTAAGTTGTTGCAAAAGGAGGTGAATTTTTTTGTGGACGAGTATTGAAGGAAATGTTAGTTTCTGCCCCTATCATTCAACCCCTGGATTAGTCCATGCCCTTTGAGATCATGTGCGATGCAAATGATTATGCCATCGGAGCGGTGCTTGGTCAAAAAGTGGGGAGGGTGCCTCACTCTGTATACTATGCATTGATGACTCTCAAAGAGGCCTAAAGGAACTACTCCACCACGGAAAAAGAATTTCTAGTGGTGGTATTTTCTTTAGAAAAATTTCGATCTTATTTGCTTGGTACCAAAGTCACGCAGCGCTTCATCACTTGATGACAAAGAAAGAGACCTAGCCAATATTGATTAGATGGATCTTGCTTTTGAACGAGTTTGATTTGGAGGCACGAGACAAGAAGGGCACAGAGAACCTTGTAGCTGATCATTTGAGCCGGTTGGTTCTATGTCAAGAAGTTGAGGTAAAGTCATCAATAATGGAGTACATACGAGAGGAGTTCCCCGATGAAAAATTGTTTGCAGTCGGGAACCTCCAACCGCTATGGTATGCCGACATTGTGAATTACCTTGTCTCCAGTAAATTTCCTCCCCATTTTCCAAAGCTCAAAAAGATAAGCTAAGAAGTGATGCTAAGTATTATGTGTGGGATAATCCCATTTTGTGGAAACATTGTGTGGATCAAGTTGTTAGGAGATGCATCCCAAATAATGAAGTGCATTCAATTCTTGCCTTTTGTCATTCTTATGCATGTGGAGGTCATTTTAGAACGAAAATGACCGCTAAAAAAGTCCTAGAGAGTGATTTTTGTTGGCATACCTTGAATAAACATGCATATATATTTTTCAAAGATTGTGATCAATGTCAAAGGGTAGGAAATATTTCTTATAGAAATGAGATGTCTAAAAAAACTATGTTATATTGTGAAAATTTTATTTTTTGGACATTTTCCTAACTCTTGTGGCTTTACATACATTCTTCTTGTTGTTGATTATGTGTCAAAGTGGGTTAAAGAAAAACTCACTAGGAGTGATGATTTTAAAGTGGTTACAGATTTCTTGAAAGATAACATTTTCTCTAGATTTGGGGTCCCTCAAACCTTGATTAGTGACCGGGGCACCCACTTTTGTAATTGGACAATAGAGGCACTTTTGAAGAAGTATGGCATCACCCACAAGACATCCATTGCCTACCACCCACAAACAAATGACAAAACCAAAATTTTTAATAGGGAAATCAAGTCTATCCTTCAAAAAATGGTTAACCCTAACCAGAAAGATTAGAATTCTCGGTTGAATAAAGCCTCGTGACCATACAGGATGGCTTATAAGACACCAATCGGTATGTCACTCTATCGGTTGATTTTTGGAAAGCCATGCCATTTACCGATGGAAATAGAGCACAAAGCATATTGGGCAGTCAAGAACTTCAACCTTGATATAGATGAGGCTGGTTTGCATAGGAAGCTTCAATTGCAGGAATTGAGGAAATACGAAGAGAATTCTATGAGAACTCTTAAATCTACAAGGAAAAGACAAGGTCTTTGTATGACAAGATGATGAATCAGAAGGCGTTTGACCTAGGTAAAGGTCCTCATGTTTCAATCCCGCCTTTGCCTATTTCCTGGTAAATTAAGGTCGCGATGAATTGGTCCTTTTGAAGTGGTGGAGGTATTCCTACATGGTGCGGTGGGAATCTTAGATCAAGCTAAGACCAATTCCTTCAATGTAAATGGGCAACATTTGAAAATTTACCACGAAAGTTTTGTGCCGGAAAAAAGAGAAGATGGTGATATTCTTGATTTGGTTTGTGAGTAAACCCCACCAAGGGAGGTAAGTCATGCCGACGACGTTAAATAAACTTGGTTTTGATCCTCCAGATTTTCACTTGTGAATCTTCATTGATATTGTTTCAATTTAAGTTTTTGTCATCATTTTGCCGTGTTCTTTTCACGGGTGTGTTTGTCCATGATTTTGAAGAAATTTGAAGAGCAATGGCTGGACGGATGAAGGAAAGAATAGTTGGAAGAAGGAATGAAAGCTTGAAGGTTGATTAAGATTTAAAATTTTCTAAGTATTGGGAAAACATGCTCGTTGCGAGTCGTGATATATACGTCGTGAGTCGCGATGAATGGGGGATTTTTTTTCTCTTACCAGTCTATCTTATATGCGAGTCACAACAGGAATATCGCGAGTCGCGACCCAATCAGAAGAAATTTCTAAAAGTGTGAACTTTTAGCTCCAAGTTTCACTAATTGTATCGCTCATCGCGATGAACCTATCCCACATCGCGACGTAATCAGAGGGAAGTTCAAAAGATGTGAACTTCCAGTTCACATTTTCGTGACTCGCGACCAAATCAGAGGTTTTCAAAAAAACAAATTGAACTTACAGTCAATGAAATTCATGAGTTGATAGGTTTTGTGACTCGCGACCATCTCTTCGCATGTCGCGACGGATTCAAAAGGGTTCTGACATTTTGTGAACTTTCAGTTCCCATAATTTGTGAGTCGCGAACCTTTATTCGCGAGTCATGAATTTCTGGGTTTGACTTTCTGACCCCTGACTTCCACATCGGGAGCCACGACCGTGTATCTGCGACTCGTAACACCTGCCCATATCAGCCTTTTAAAGCGGGCAGAACCATTGTTTCTCCCTCACTATTCTCACTTCCTTCGGCGCTCTCCACATCCACTTTACCACTCCAACCATAAATCAACCTTTTTTTCCAAAATCAGTACTCCAACACCCTCTGATCCACATTTGTACCCAACTAACTACAAAATTTAGCCAAATTTCAGAGGATATCCAAACCCTTTTTGGGGATTTTCGAAATTTGATTGCTTAGGGCTATACATTGTTGTGGGATTTGCTTTTTCACACTCCTACACTCTTTGTTGGTACGATTTTCTCACTTTCCTTGTGCTTACATTGTAATTTATGTATAGATTAAGGAATTATATGTTTGTGTAGTATGCTTAAATCGTATGTTTATGAAGTATGGGTGATTTTGTATGCATTACTCTCCGTGATCAACACCTATTTTGGAATTGATTGATGCCATAGTTTCATTTTGAGTATGAAGATAATGGAAATGTGTTATATGTTGAGCCTAGGTTTTGAATTGTCAGATATTTCGACGGTGGTTAAACTTAATGACACATATTTATGTTTGTACGTATAGTGAATTACATGGTTAATGAGTAGGCTATGTGATGATCTCAAATTTTTGAAGAGTTGAGTGAATACATTCATCAACATGCATAGAGTTAAGTTAGTGTATCATGGAGTTAAGTATATTCATGAATAGTGGAAAAAGTGGCATATTTCATATAGCTTCACGGACTAGGACATGAGTGCATTATTAATCTATCTAGGAATGGAATACATTGGTGTTTACATATAACAACATACACACATCCTAGCATCATTGTAGTTACTTTCGGTGATAGTAGTATATTAACTACTTCATTGTAACTGTAATTGCTGAGCTCTATAATGGTGTTGGGATGTTTGTCGTTATATGTTGAACATTTTTGTGGGAAAATTTCTAGTGTGAAGTTACATGTTCTATATTTTATATCCTTGTGCGGTTGACATTAGTTACTATTTTGATAGCCATGGCTCTAAAGAAGAGACCGAGAATTCCTTAGAGGGTGGGTCCTTCCGCCCCTCCTCCACCGATTCCTGAGCCAGCACCACCACCTCCAGATCGATTCATGGGGTCGAGCCAAATCACCTGGGCGTATGCAGAGATGTGGGATATTTTAGCCTCTCGCAGGATGCACAAGACCAGGTTCGTCGATGAGACAGTGTTAGATGCTCTCGGGTTGAGCCAACCAATCCCTTACCTCATCTCCAAAGGAGAACTTGAGGGATTTATGGATAAGAGTGCCTCACATATAGGCGATACACTTTGGAGTTCCTCTTCACAGTGCAGTTGTGCAGTATGAGGGATGGTGAGCCGAGCGAGAGATACATACGTTTCAACCTAGATAATGTCTCTCGGGAGATGGCAGGTGTACAGTTTGAGGCAGCCTTTTGCTGGAACGCTACAGCGGTTAGAGCGACATTGGACCTGTAGGCACATGAGCGTGATATTATGGAGGACACCCAGTTTTGGTACACCATCACCAAGAGGGTGAGGCACCCGAGAGACAAGAACTACATTATCATCCACCCTGGTCTCAGGTTTGTTCACTGATTCTTGGCGGACACATTGTTTTGTCAGGCGAAGCCAAAAAATGTGTCCAATGAGGAGGTCAGTTTCTTGTGGCAGCTGCCGAGTGAGGGGACAGGCTACAGGAGATGGGCTGAGTTCTGGATGGTGAGGGTAGTCAATGTGGATAAGAAGTCGAATGGGGAGATTTATGTGGGAGGGATAATCACTCTCCAAGCGGAGCGCCTCCATCTTGTTGCTCCTGATGGTTTCCCGTGGGTGAGCAAGGGTTTTTCATACCTCATCTCTCTAGTGAGGATGAAGAACAACCACTTCATCGACTACACAACTGTCCCCGGGGTGTACTACTGGCTCTACAGGAAAACAGGGGTCACTTTTATAAGGCTTCTCTAGTTTCAGCGGACCACGTTGGAGCCTGACACACCTATGCAGGACTTAGCCATTGATGTGGATGTGCACTGCCCGACAGAGTTCCAGCGGGAACTTCTCAAGCTCCCGCCACAGCTGGTCCAGGCGGAGGAGGGTGCACTACCATTCACTCCACACTCACCAAAGGGTTCACAAGAGTCTCTACCTCTCTCTGACATTGAGTCGTTACATGAGGACAGCTGCCACACCCAGTCTAAGCAGCCACCTCCAAATTTCTATTCGCAACTGCACAATATGGTATACAACCACAACATATGTATGTCGCGGAACCTTTTAGATATGGATGAGGAGATTGATCAGCTCTCATCCAGAGTCTGGGACTTGAAGGCACATTTTGGTGGCCTCCAGGGCCCAGATCCCGGGGCAGTGAGGCCCAGGGAGCGGCGCCAGAGGAACGAGACATGGATGGCTCAGTATTATAAGTGCTACGGAGATGGTGGTTCATCACAACAATGATTGAACCGGTGGCACTTTTGTGAGCGTATTCCTTCAATTGCCATTTCTACCATATCCGCCTTATTTTTTCTACATTGAGGGCAACGTAGAGGTTTAAGTGTGAGGAGGGGAATTAGCTCTAGACTTCATTTGTTTTGGATGATTTTGTTTTGGGATATTCCTTGCCTTGGATATTTTTGCCTTTCGGGATGTTTTTCTTAATTAGTTTGGAAATTGGGATTGCTTTTTGATATTTTTATTGGGAAAATTTGAAGGAAAAAATATGGAAATTTAAAAGAACATAAACAAAAAGAAAAAGAAAACCAACTAAGTTGAAACACCGAGAGGGAAATTTAGGCAACATTGGGGGCCGGATAGGCCAAAAACCCGAAAGGGTGGTCTAGGCAAAAATGAGAGGCTAAATGTGTGGGTGGGATGTGAGCCAAAGAAACATGATGTGTGGCTAGGATGAAAACCTGAAAGGGCTCCTAGGCAAAATGAGAGAAAGAGAGAAAATGAAAACTTTGTTAAAAATCTACTCATTTGCCGGCGTTGGAGTCATAAGGTTACGATTGACATTTGGATGATTGGGTAGCCTAACATCATGGTACTTCTTGGGATTGGGTAATTTAGCGGGAAAAATGAAGCAAGGTATGAAATTCTTAATTCTTGAAATGATTCGTTTTTGGGTTGGTATATTGGTATGAAGTGAAGTTGTATTTGAACATTTGACATAGTTTTAACTTCACTTGATACAATTGGATTTTGGGATTATCAATTCGAGAGTGTAAGATGTTTTCATGGGAATTAGTGAATTGATAGGCGGAATGATTGAGTAGAGTTAGGAATGGGGGTTGTATGTGAATTCTCATTAGAGCTTGATTTTAAGACTTATGATATTGAGAGTTTTTGTGAGACTTTTATTGGGGGAATATTAGTATTAGGGTAGGGATGGATGAATTTCTTTGCTTGTTTGAATCTTTTCTTACTCGAGTACAAGTAAGGTTCAAGTATGGGGAGGTTTGATGTGTCCATTTTATGTTCATATTTTTTGGGACTTTTTGGATTCACTTTTGTGCTCTTTGGTCATTTAGAACTTGTGTTTTACCTTGAAATTCACTTAGGAGAGTTAAGAGCGGATTTTACGCTTTTATGACTTTTCTAATGAATTTTGTGTGGCGAAGCAAAAATATCGAGATTTGAAGACCGAAGACCGCTGAAGACCATTTAATTAATCTTTTGAATACTTGAAAATTTAAAGAGAAATAAAGTAGAGATAAGCTAGAAAACAAGAAGAAGAGAGAAGAAACCTTATGTTGTTTTGGTCACCATAACCTCTTATCCCTTTTATTGTAATATAAATAACACATTATTATTCTGTCTTTTCACTCTTCTTCTTCTTCCTGAGATTATGTTGGATGGGTTGTTGAAATTTGGTGTACAAATAAGGGTGTCTATATATCAAGACTTCCTTCGTGTGACCACTAATCAAATATAGGGTATTATTGACAAGTAGAATAAGCGATTAACTTATAAACTAAGTAACTTTTAGTATATGATAAAACAACTAAAATATACTTAATTTTAAAGCATGAGATATATTTGGAGCAAAAACAAAACACTAATAAAATTAGAGTTATTGTAACACTTTCCTTGCAACATTTATTTAAAATGGTACAATAGTTTATAAAGTGTTATTTAAAACTTTGAAAAGTGTTACATAGATATTGAAAAGTATTAACTAAATTTTAAAAAGTGTTACGTTAGATCTAACGTAACATCACTTAAGGTAATACTTGCAAAAATGTTACTTTAGGTGCTAATAATACTAAGTTGAACGGCCTATTGCAACACTTTTACAAGTATTACTTTAGATGATGTTATATTAGACATAACGTAACACTTTTTAAAATTTAGGCAGCATTTTTCAGTATCTATGTAACACTTTTCAAAGTTTTAAGTAACACTTTATAAGCTTTTATAACATTTTTAATAAATGTTGCATGGAAATTGTTATATTAACTTTAGTTTGTAGTAGTAAAAATTAATTTCCCCAACATTTTAAACCAATTTTTATTATAAGAATATCTCCATCAAATTAACATACCCATAGTGTGACAAGTTGGACGTAATTAAGTGTTTGTGGAACTTAAATTGGGGAGGCCAGGGTTTGTACATTTTAGTGCATGCGTCCAAGAAGGTGAGAAGAAAGTTACATGCACATAAAAGTAATCCATATGTGGCCGTTAAGTCCATTCCTAATGTAGAAAATGTCAGAATTCAATCAGTAGAAAGTGCTTGTAAATGAGGGTTGATGATGACGTCTAAGGTGAAAAATAGCAGAGTCAATAAATTTCATCAATAATAGAAAATGGGTAAAATACAATGAAATGAAGATGTTATTTTGTAAATAATATAATCATTTTGTTCCTTTATGGGCAGTAAAGAATAAATTGAACAATTACTAAAAATAAAGAGAGTGTAACTTGTCAGATTGCTTAACAATTAAATTAGTTATAAAAAACTTCGTTCTTATAATTTTTACGGTCAGATTACAATAACTTATATTTTAAAATATATTTAAATTTTCTAAAATTACTAGAGTCTCAAAGTAATAAAAAATATTATTAAATTATTTCATTAGCTATAACGATTAGGGTATTTTTTTAAAAATCACGAAGAATCAATGATACCACATAAAACCCCAATTTATAAGAATTAACATATCGCTTAAGAAAAATCCTACGGCCGCGGCCTTCC
>JAULKM010090230.1:0-11263 GCA_032355605.1 Rubia tinctorum
ATGGTTCAGGTGGTGGTGAGAGGTGGTGATGAGGGTGGATGACATGGCGGAGGTGCAGATAAGGTTATGGTTCAGGCTGTGGTGAGTGATGGTGATGAGGGCAGCTGGTGGAAGAGCAGTGGGTGGTTGTTCTATCGGGGGGGGTTGGAAGGGATAGAAGGGGAAAAAGAAAAGTGAAAAATGAAATGGAAAAAAGGAAACATAATGGGGAAAAAGGAAAAAATAAAAATGACTATTTACCCTAAATTTAACGTTTTGACTGAACTTGAAATTTTGACGGGACTGAAGGGTTACGATTCAACACCTTTGTTAGTTCAGGGGGCAGAAGTGTTCAAAAAATAAATGGAGGAGCCAAAGGTGAATGGTGGAAAGAGTTCAGGAGTCTCCCAAGTCGTTCGCTCTATATAAAAAGTTGATATTTGGAAACTATTTTGTTGCGACGAATTCAACAATATCACATACGATGATATATTTTCTCATATATCTATTCAAACATGGGGTTAAACTCTGAGATAGAATAGTGTCAAAAAATTAAGTGGGTAATTGCAGTAGGGACAGAGGGAGTATCAAGTTAGTCTCTTGATTCAAGTGAACTGTTTCCTTTCAGGAGAAATCCAAGTGTAAGAGTATCTCCAATGCAAGAGTCATTTAGACAAAAGTCATCTAACACGTCATATTGATATATCATCAACCCACAAAATCATCTTCAATGTTAGGGTCAAGTGGAAGCATCAATCTGACGTGGCACATTTTTATTTACAGGGGGCAAGTAGAGCTTCAATTTGAAGAAATTCGTACCTAGACCCTCACTTGTGTACCCAAGAAAATGTAAAAAATCATTACTATGCACGAGTCCAAGTATATTTTATTCATTCAATGATTAACACGTCATACCAAATTTATCATTGTGATGGTATCATTGGAGATGAAAATCCAAAAAGTAAGATCCTCAATATATTTACTCTATTTATATCATAAACAAGTTTCAATTAAAATATACCATGTGATATAAGAGACCTCTAAAATTGACTGACAAAATTTTAGTAGGATCCACACATATTTTAGAATTCCGATTACTTTTTTTTGGAAGATAAGTGAAGAGCTCAATATAAGTTTTTCCAAATAGAAACTTTACTCGACCCCCTGCAATGAAAAAATGTGCCACATCAGATTGATGTTCTGGCTTAACTCTTAGAGCATCTCCAGTGGTTTGGATGTCTTCCTCATTTTTAAGTGTCAGAGATTTTTATTAGAACTTCAGTATGATGTAAGTAAATGAGATGAATTGAAAGTGATTTAAATATTTTCATCTTCAATGGAACCATCAAATCTATCACTTCAATATGACCTGTCAATACACAAAAAAATTTTAAAAAATTATATTTGTAAAATTGTCATTATTCTCATCCATCCATTCATGAATATTAATTAATTATATTTATCTTTTCCGAAATATATTTATATTGCAAATAAATTTAAAATAAATTTATTTATTTTTATATAATTAATAATACCATACTTCTACTACTACTACTAATATTTAATTGTGTATATTAAATTACTAAATAATTTTTTGACATATGTTTAAGTTAATTTATTTAAATATGAAATTTAAATTAGAGAAATAAAAAAACTCGAATTCCTTCAAATTTAATTTTTTAGATGGTAAATTATATATAAAAAAATGTATAAAAATACATTTATAACATCGAATTTATTTTAAAAGTGTCAATATAACCCTGTAATCTCAGAAAGTGCCAATTTAACCCTAACTAATCATTGTATGTGTCAATCTAACCATAACTTTCGAAAACTTTGTGTCGATTCTAGAGTTGATCCATGAAATTCCGGCAAGGACATGAAGTGAAATGATGGAAATACCCTTACCCTCAATCTTCTTATATTTCTTCACAGCTGTTTCTCCGTCGGGAACCGCCGTCGGATAATGCCGCCGGAAAACGCTGATCTGCCACCCTTCCCAATATTTTTTCTCCGATTCGCCACCCCTCCCAATATTTTTTATTTGATCTGCCACCCTTCCCGATCGCTGCCACCCCTGTGTTTTCTTTTATCCTCCGCCTCCACCTGCAACCCTAGCCACAACCCCATCGTCGTACCTCACCCACTTCTCCCGCCTCTGCCACCGATTACCCTCCCCCTCACCGCTGCCCTCCTCCCTTTCAAACCGCCGCCACCAACCCTAGCTACATATTATTCCCACCGTCGTATCCTATCCCGCACACCTCGGACACCCTCTCCCCTCCCCCTCACCGTTGCCCTCCTCTTTCCCGACCTCCGCCACTGACGAAAACCCTGGCCACATATTTGTTCCCGCCATCAAACATCCTAACCCTCTCCATTGATTCGTCGGGGAAGAATGTTCTCCACAACCCCAAGTCCGACATTGTGCTCGCCACCACGATGGTGTCGTACTCACCACCACGATGCTGTCGTGCTTGCCACCATGACACCATCGTGCTCGCCACCACAACACTGACACTTTTGAATTTGAAGGCATTGTCGGTGAGAAACTTTTGTAAGAAGAAAGGGGACGAAAGGAGGAAAGAAAGGGCGGTTTAAGGTTATCAAAATTTTGGCTTCTTTTTTAAAATAAAAAATGGGGGGAAATTTGTCATTTCACCTGATTCCGGGCATATATTGGTTGACTAAAAAGTCAGCTAAGTCAAGGGTTATATTGACACTTCTTCAAATTGCAGGGTTATATTGACACTTTCAGCTAAAAGATACGATTATTTAAGCATTTTACTATCATTTACATTTTTTATAAATTGCATTGAATTTTTATCAATATTACTGAATTTTAATATCATACATTAGAATTTCAATTTTATAATAAAATATTTTAAAAAATATATGATATAATTAAATTTATTTTTCTTTCAAAAATTTTATCCTATTTGAAAATAGTAAAGAGGTTTTTAAGAAAAAATACTAACATTAGTTGTTTCGGAAAATGACGGTCACGAAAATTCAATATGACTTTCTATATTAAGAGGAAAAATGGTTAGAGTAAAAAAAAATACTATCATCTAATGTATTAGCAAGTGATGGCCTCAGTATGACATTCTGTATACAGAAGCTCCTATTGACAGTGTCATTTAAAATTTCATCCACGCAGGAATAATGATGCGAATCAGGAATCTACACGAGCCGTGTCATCGTCCGTGCTAGCTTCATCCGCCGTGCCATCGTCCGTGCCAGCTTCATCCGCCGTACCAACTCCAGCAGCACGAGTTGTGCCACTAGCGCAGGCCGTGCCAACGCCCATGTCATCCGTCCAGTCCAACACACACACACAAAGACACAAATTCCTTCTGTTTGATTTCATTTCCTTTGCCGACACACACGCAGCAGTAACATCGCTGCCTCCATGTTCTCCTGGCAAAATTATCTTCATCTATGATTCTCTGGTGTCGTTGATAGACTCAATCTCCATTCTCCATGGAATGGAAGAAGGGTTACGATTCACACAGCGGATTCATGATGTTGTTGCCTCATCGGGCAGACCCGCTCACCCTGCTTCTTCACCACCACCACCTGGATGTGCCTCCGCTGCCCCCTCATCGTCCCCGTATCTTCCTTCATTCCCTCCCAACCTTCAACCTCTACTCCCATTCCAACCGAGTTTCTATTATTATTTAACAATGCACAAACTCATTCTTCATTTTACTTACTCTAGGGGGTCGGTAATGGTGCCTCAGGATTTGTGTAAGATGAAAGAGTTCGGGGACTTCGTGAGCGGAGAACTAGCAGGAGTCATGACCAAAGTCGTCCATGCTCCTCTCGAAACCATCAGACCAGCTTCACTCTACAACCATACTATCAGGTCACCTAGGGCATCATCATTTCAATTTCAATTCCAACCATATGTATTGCAAGACTCGAATGGTGGTTGGTGTGGGCTCAAAAGCCATTCGCAACAGCTTTGTTAAGGTGTTTGAGCAGCAAGGGTTGGCATGTCTGTGGGTTGGGGATACCATCAACATGATGCGCATAGATTCCACCCAGGATATTGAGCTCGCTACTTTGGATTTTGTCAAGCGAGCCATGTCTTCCTCCCAATCCCAACACGATAACCCCCTAACACTGCACATTTGTGGCTAAAAGATTCTACCCAACGAAATTATCAAAACAATGTTGCGTCCAAGTGAGGTGTTCATTATCCAAAAATAAGTTAAAAGAGGTTTAATCTATCCAAAAGTTTCCAAAGTGGCATAATGAGCCTTCAATTTTTTTCATTTCTCTCATTCTGCAGAGGAGCCCTCTCATGTTTTTATCCTAGCCTCTATTTTCTTTCAAAACTCACACCTCACATTTTCCACACCATAAGGCCTCTAATTTTTTCTTAGCTAGCCCTTTCGTGTTTTCAACCTATCCAGGGCCCCCAATTTTGCCTAAGTTGCCCTCTCGGATTTTCAACTTAGCGGAATTAAAAAAACAAATCAAAATATAGCATATGCATACAACAATACAATAAAATGATATATATTTATCTCCCCCACACTTGAAACACAAATTGTCTCCAACTTAAACAAAAGGACAAGATAAAGAAATAAGGGAGAAAGAAAAAAAAAACTCACAACTAGGACCTTGAAGGTCCGTCCCGATGGTAGCAACGCTCACTTCTCAATGAATGTTCTCTCCTCTATGTTCTCTCACTACGCTCAATATGCAACTTCAACCCATTCACTACAAATCCACAACAATGCAAGTCCCGATCAACACTCACAAAAAGCAACAACTAGTAGTACTCCCAAATGGTGGTTTTTTTGTTGTGGATTGTGGTGGTGTTTTTGGTGGTTTTAGGGTAAGAGCGTGAGGACAAGGGTGAGGGAATTTTTTCATTTTTTTCAAAATAAAAATCTATTAAACAAATTAAAACTCAGGTGTTCCGTCTATTTCAGGTCGTCGACACGACCCTAATATTATCCATATAGTGAAGATTTGAATCCCTCCACCATGAGCTTCCAAAAGTAGAGAGGTGGGGTAGAAATCCTGTAAGGAAAAGATTTTGTTGATGTAGAGTTTCTCTTAAAGGATATGAGTGGTTTGAGAGCTTGACATTATCATTTGGCTCCCCTATTGTCTCCTCCAAGAATTCCAAAAATGGTGAAGTTTGTTTAATTGGTGGAGGTTGGGGTGATGATGACAAGAATAATAAATATGAGACAATCACCCCTTGCTCAACTTCTTCGTCTTCAACAACCATCTCCTCATCCCCTTGGACCTTATCTTCAACTTCCTTCACCACCTCGGCCTTTAAGGTAGAAAGATTTGCACTTGGCTCCGGGATCACTGCTGGTTGTGATGGAAGCTTGCCAAAATCTCTAACTTCCAAATGACTCGCGTAAGGTGCAAGTTGGCTAATTTGAGTCTCCAAGTTTTTGAATCTTGAGGAAGTGTGAGCCTCTAAATCTTGGACTATATTCGATATTGCTTGCATGAGTTCCTCATTTGAGATTGAACATTCTCCTTGAGCATGGTATTGGGGCATGGTATAAGGTGATGAACGCTAATCTATTGCTCAGAGTGTTAGTTTTCTGGTGCATTCCCATACCACGAATCTGGATTACCACTTCACTCTGGATTGTAAGAATCGTAGTATGGATACCATTTTTGAAATCCTTGATCTTGGAAACTAACAACTCCAATCTCTTCATAGTATTCCTCATGATACCCTTGGTTTCAAAAATAAAGGGTTCCATTCTCCTCATAATGCTCCTCTCTCAACCAATAACAAGACTTGGTAGGATGGTAGGAATGACAAATCCTACACAAACTTGCTTGTTGAGCCTCTCTTCTCATCATGAGTTCCCTTAAGATGAGATATTCTATTTAAAAAAAATAAAAATTCAGAATAATAGTGCAAGGATTCCTGGTAAAAGTACACCAAGAACTCAAGCAATTCATACTTCGAACAAAAGAAAATAAAAACAAAGAAGCACAAAGAATTCAGGGTCATAGTGCAAATGTTCTCGGATCTTAGCAAGAGCACACACCATAAACCAAGAACAAGGGCAATACGTCCTTTCGAAAAACAAAAAAAACAAAGCAAGCACAAACAATGAACAAACAAGAAGACACAAAGAGAAACACAAAAAATAAAGAACTAAACTAACACTCAATAGAATACGTCTTTTTCCCGGCAACGGCGTCAAAATTTGGGAGGTCATCGTTGTGCTTCTCAAAGATAGTATTTATATGCCCGAATTATAGCTAGTTGTAAGACAGACATATAAATAATATCTTTGGGAGGCACGATGATGTCCCCCATATATGGATGGAATATTGATAATATAAATATTTATATACCTTTTTATAAAAAATAATTTTATTCCGTAAATATTATTATATTGTAGAGGTCAGCCAAACAAATTGAATATCTTACAGCTGTCCTACCCAACTGAAAAGGCAATATTTGAAATCTTTACTTTGTTCTGATGCTTCTAATGGTGGTGGTGATATTGATATTAAAATGGTTCTCGGTGTTGAATAATCAATGTTTCATTTTTAAATTTTAACTATTTTATAAGAAAAATATTTATGTGTTGATGGATATCATACATTATGTAATATTTTGGATTTGCATCGATTTTATATATTTTTAAAAAATATCTTTTGGATGCCCATTCTTAAAAAAATTACGCATGTGATTTTTTAACATCATTATTAGCACAATTTTATATTAAATGAACTACATATGATGAACTGCAGATTTTTAAATCAATTTGTCACATGTGATATGAAACAAAAAATGTAAAGATGACAATATTTAAATAAAATATTTACGGCAAATTACATATAGATTCACATTTTTTTAATCACATACAACATATTATTAATAAATTAAAGATGATGAGCTACATATTTATATTAAATATATTTGAGATGGTCTCCTGTGAGGCAATCTAAACTTTAGGTAGGTGTCTTTATACTATTCTAACTCTATTATAGTTCCAGAGATCTATGTCTAATAATTTTACAAGGACTTAGTTCTAATAATTATACAGAGACCTATCGCTAATATTTATTCTGGGTTTTTTAATCCAATTTTTCTCATCATTTTCCCACCATCTGCAATGTGCAAAAAATAATAAAAAATGTTTAAAATATTCAAAAAAAATTAATATGATCATCAAACTAAAATTATAAATATCAGAAAAAAATAACAGAACATCAACGAAAAATCATAAAATATCGAATACAAAATTACAACAAAAAATATTTAAAGAATAAAAATTTAAAAATCATCGACTACGACTAACAAAACATCAACTGGAAATCATAAAAATATCAACAAAACTTAAATTATCATTTAAAAACTATAAACATCGATTTATGTCACCAAAAAGCTAAAAACATCAATTTTTATCGTCTATATCTCACCCGAAAAATGAAAATTGTCAACATAAGGAAAAAACACTACAAAACATCAACCATATTACCAAAAAAGCTACAAACATCAACCCCCATCACCTAAAACTCACCTGAAAAATGAAAATTGTCAACATAAGGAAAAAACACTACAAAACATCAACCACATCACCAAAAAAGCTACAAACATCAACCCCATCACCTAAAACTCACCTAGAAAATGAAAAACATCAACATGAGAGAAAAAAACACTTAAAATATCAACATATATAACCCCACTACAAAATATCGACTCATATCAACTAAAACTCACCCTAAAAATGAAAAATATCAACATGAGAGGAAAAAAACTAAAAACATCATCAACAAAACCACAGTACCTCAAGAGTATAAATTATTCACTCTAAAAATCATAAAAATCCAACATTTTTTTTAAAAAATTCTTCCTCTATTTTATTATTAATGACAGCATAGAAATTGACACTTGAATTTTTGGCTAGACTACAATTTACCTACAACTGATGGAATGCCATAAAAAGGTCAAAAGGTACTAAATGTTTTGGGCTAATTTGATTCAAGTGGCTTATTGTAACGTAAAATTTTAATCACATGAGGACAAAAGTGTCCAAATAAAAAGTATCCCCTTCTTTTTTCATAAATAAATTAAATGGTGCCAAATAAAAGAAAACATTCATTTATAGTAAGTGTGCCATAAATAACAAAACAAAGGGAGTACAAATATCAACATATATCACCCAAGAGTTATAAACATCAACTCCTAACGCCTGAACCTCACCCGGAAAATGAAAAACATCAACATAAGAAAAAAGACACTACAAACATCAACTCCTATTACCAAAACTTAAGCCGGAAAATGAAAAATATTAACATGAGAAATTAAAAAAACTACAAATATCAATCCATATCACCCAAAAAAACTACAAAACATCAACTCATATCAATAAAACATCACCCGAATAAAGAAAAACATCAACATAACAGGGGAAAAACTACAAACATCAATAAAAAGCTACAGTATCTCAAGAATAAAATTTCTTCACAAAAAAAAGGATCGGGTGGGATTTGAATTCAGATCTCTAACCTTAAAGTCTAGAACAATAACCACTACACCAAAAACTCTTAGTGAACATACACCTAGTCAAAAAATATTAAATCTCAGCATGTATATCAAGAACATAAATTCTTCAAAATAAAGGTCATAGTAAGATTCGAACCTCATACCTCTAACCTCAACAATAAGAGCACTAACCACTGGACCAAACAATCTTTGCTGATAATAAGCTCACTCAAGTAACTAATAAACCTCACCTCTCCTACGCAAAACCTCACTCCGCAGCTCTCGCCGTCGTCAAAAGTCGTCGTTTGCTGTACCCGCGCGTGAACTACACACGTCGTCTCCATTGTGCCACACATGGATCTCACACGCACGAACAATGCACTCCTCTTTGACTCCACCGCTAGCTTCTTCTTCCAGATCTTCGTTATGGTCCTCTTCCAGATCGCTGTGACCCCGTTGCCTTCGTCGCTCCTCTTCCATTCCCTCCGCCGCAACGCTCCTCTTCCTCCTCACGGAATCGACGCTCGGAGGAAGAAACTCAGATTGGCAGCGGCAAAGCATCAGTAGAAGAAGCTCAGATCGACAACAGAAGATTGTCAGTAGAAGAAGCCCAGATCGGAAGAAGAAGCCCATACCGTCGGAGGCGTAACAACTGTTGCAGAACGTCGGAAGAAGAAGCTCAAATCCGCAGATCGGTAGAGCAGTTGCGTTGTTGCAGAGCCTCGCTCTCGCGGCGGAAGAACAACATGGTTACAGAGCAGCAACGACGATGATGGAAGAAGAATAATCGCCGGTGATCGCCCTAGCTTCGTCGCATCGCCGATGGAAGAAGAAGAAGTAGCGCGGAGCGGAGCGGCGGTTACGAATGTCAGAAGATCGGAGAGAGAAGAAATGAATTAAAAATGAAAATTCTATTAGTTTTTTTATAATTGCACAATAGGTTTCTAGATTTTTCAGCATATTTGGAGAAAACCCCCACCCCACCCCACCCCACCCCACCCCAAATTAAAATTTATATTAATTGCATAATAGACTCTACCTATAGTTTAGCCTGTCTAAAATAAGACTTTGTGAATATATTTTTATATGAAATGATCTAGATATGACAATAATTAATGAAATACTTTTATACGGAGTATTTTTTAGCAGTTTTACTCACGTGAAATAATTTATATGTGTATATATATTGTATTTATAAACAATGCTAGAAATTAATATTGTTTCCTAGTGTAAATCTAAACGTAACAAAGGGAATGAGAGCGAATTTAACTCTCTTTCCATAGCTCAATCAAACATATTTTTAAAAATAGGGTTATTCATTTTCTTTCTCTTTCCTAATTTCTTTCCCTTAGATTGCTTGAACCAAACGACTTTATAGTGTAAAATCAAGACGTGACAAGTTCATTATCTTTATAATTGACTATCAAATTGTGTAGTTTAGCACTTTCATAAATTATCTATATTACTTTAGCACTTTAAATTTTTTGAGAATTACATTGAAACATTCAAAATAAATATAAGGTCTACCTACTATAAAATATAAAACAATGGTTGCCAGCTAGGAAAAGTGGTAGCAATGGACGGAGTTGGGTCACTAGACATGGCGCTGCAGACAGAGGCAGCAACAGACATCCCAATATGCCA
Organism: Rubia tinctorum; assembly: GCA_032355605.1. Lineage (NCBI taxonomy): Eukaryota > Viridiplantae > Streptophyta > Magnoliopsida > Gentianales > Rubiaceae > Rubia > Rubia tinctorum. The sequence continues at coordinate 10,118 of JAULKM010090230.1, forward strand.
AAACCACTCCCAACACGGAATCGAGGCGCACTTAATAAACTCCATTTCATAACATTTTCTCAAGTCCGGACCAAAAGAAACTGTTTTGACACGACATTTAAAAACCAGATTAAACACTAGGCACTTCTTTCTTGTTTCCTTCTGCCTTGAGCTCTGTTTTCCGCGCTTTTCGCCCAGACACTCTGAATAGAGACGTTGCAATGGCAGAGTGAAGTTAAACGCATAAAAGGGCTCCAAGAAACCAAGAAAATACTACACATTTTGCAATGGGAAAGGGGTTCGTGCTCGCATTTGCTGCTTCCTTGCTGCTACTTCTTCTCGGTATGCTCCACTTTGTTTCTTTCATTTAGTGGTTCAATCAGTATGCTGCGTTTGTTCGTTACTGTTTAGTGTCACCGACATTGCTCTATCTGTAGGTATTCCGACAGATATCACCTTTGTTGGGTTGTTTTCCTTCTTTCTCTCACCAAAAGCACGCTTGTTGCTCATTCTTGATGGATTATTTTAGTTGTACTTTGCATATTTCTTGTATCTTGCAAGAACAGAGAGAAGTTGTTTCCTTTTTTTGTGCTCCTAGCATTTATGGTATCTACATTGAATGTGGGGTTGACTGAGTTGTGTGGTAGGCCATAAATGTCTGTAATAATGCTGGAATGATTGGTCATACTCTGAATGGTTTGTTGTGTGTGTAATGGAGAGAAATCAGTCTGTGTGCTTAGAAAGTATATTATGTCTGAGATTACTTTAATGGCAAAAGCAAAGAGAGATTAGTTTTTCTGTGTTGTATCTTTGTTTGAATCATACGTTATACCAAGCACTAATTTTTTTATTGCTGCTAGATTCAGTTCTTGAGATTCCTAGCATAATTTCATTACTAATTGTTAACACTGTCATGAACCTGTAAAGCCAACTTTTTTGTGCATCTGGCATTTGAAATTTTGGTTTCTTTTTAATCTGCTGGAACTTAATTAAGTAAGACTCTCTTGTGACAGGAATTTCGGAGGGGGGTAAGATTGGAATTTGTTATGGAAGAAATGCCGATGATCTCCCTCCTCCCGATAAAGCTGTGCAGTTGATTCAGCTTCACAACATTACATATGTGAGGATTTATGACTCCAACATCCAGGTTCTTAAGGCCTTTGCGAA
>JAULKM010090240.1:0-11263 GCA_032355605.1 Rubia tinctorum
TCGATAGTGGTTGTGGAGGAGGCTGATCCAACGGTAGTGGTGGTCGTGGCTTAGCAGTGGTGGTGGTTTCCCCATGGTGGCATGATGACGATGGTCCAGCATCAGTCATGGAGGTGGTGGTTTTGCACAGGGGCAGAGTCGGAATTTTTTTTGTGGTGGGGCTAGTTAATTAATTTTTTAATAAAATAATATCCAATAAAAATACGATAATATTCAAGATGGGGTTGAAGGGTTATTTTCTAAAAATTGGGACCCTTAGAAATTTATGGCGGGGTTAAAAGATAATTTTCAAAAATTGATACTCCTTGAAAAACTGCTGGCTGCCCCCGCGTTCCTCCGCCCCTGGTTTTGCACACTAGCATGGTGGTGATGGTCCGGAGGGAACTGTGGAGGTGGCCGACTGGCTCCTCTCGAGCACTTCCATGAGTGTTGCCCCAAGAGTCCAAACACTGGCGGTTCATAGCACTTAGCGTCTAAGCGTTGGCGCTTGGGAACGCTAACCGTTGACATGGAGCTCACGAAATGTTAACTACCGTAGCTCACATGCATAGTGGCGGAACCAGTGCTAGGGCCGCCGGGAGCCACCGGGTTCTGCCACCCCTTCGTTTCCAGCGGAAGCCCAGATTCTGGCCGTGGAAGATGACCGAAAAAGACAAGTTCGTTTCGTTTTTTTGTTTTCCGCTTAAAGCAAAATGACGTCGTTTTGCTTAAGTAAAACGACGTCGTTTCAAGATGCAGTCAGGCAAAAAAAAATAAGGGCCAATCAGCCCAAGTCTAGCCCAAGACGAGCCCAGTTATGCAAACCCTAAACTAAATGACCATTTTCTCTTCTATTATTCTGCTGCCTTCAGTTTTAAATTTGGAGAAGGAATCCGCCCGCCGGCTGCTCAGCTGCTCATCCGCCGCCCCGCCGATGCCGCCGTTCATCCTTCTCAAAAAAAAATTTACACTCCTTTTCATCCACCCCTTGTCAGAACTCCTGGTTCCGCCACTGCCGTTAACTGACCCTGAGGATGCCATAATTGCTGAAAAAGCTTGAAAACCGCATCAGGAGGAACACACCCAGGATACAGGGACCGTGGGAAAACCAAACGTGCTAAGCAAGAAAAGTCACCGCGCTGAGAAGCGACGGGAAGAAGCGACGCTATTGCGAAGAAATCAACTCAACATTAACTGTTTCCCAAGGTTAGAACCAATGTAAAGACAAAAAAATCCTACCAAAAATATCTTTCTTTTTTCAATTTCATTGTGATTGAATTACTCTTTAGAAGTGAAAATTTTATATGTTGAGAAATGAGGATTTTGAGGTAATGAGTCGGTGAATCTTTGAAAATCGGTAAGTGGATGGGGTTAAGAGTTGGTTTTATTTATTTTTTCAATACTTTTATTCACCTACTTACCATTTGTCAACAATTCATTGGGTAATCACCCCAACATACTCATTTCCCTAACATATAAAAGTTTCTCCTCTTTAGAACACTAATTGATGGTCGGTCCTTGATAAAAAATAATTTTAAAATCTAATAATACTTCTCAAGAAAGAAGATCTTATGTTAGATCGACTAACATTTAATCTTTATAGTTTTGATGTTGAATTATAATTATTTATATGTTGAAATTAATTTTAAAAGGTTTTCATAGTTATAGGTACATCAACAATGCAATAGATAAATATAAAAATCAAATCACCTTATTATTCATACAAATTATAAAATGACCCGTCTAACGATTAGTGGGCCTGAAACAGGAATTTTCGTTACTTCTTTCTTGACACAATTGATATTACCAAAAAGGAACACAATTAATGGTAAAGTATCGCTAATCATTTTGTTGTTTTGTTTTAGACAAAGTTTTGGTAAACACGGTTTTTCCTTAGACTTAAGGAAAAACGAGGTTTAAATTATAAAAGGTAAAATGTATTTGTTGCAATATTAAAGTTTTATTATGCAACGTGTAGTAGTTATAAATTTTATAACCCGGTTCATACAACCCAAATTTTTTTTCTTAATTTCTTCAAATTTACACTTTAAACCTTGTTATTTCCATGATTTATGGAAAGACCGTCTTTCAAGAGACGGACTCTTTGTTTTATCATTCAAACTAAATAATGACGAGAAAATATTTTATTAGACCGACTAATGATTAGACCAATTATGAAAAACTCTATTTCAATAATCTTTAGCGTCAAATTATAATTATTATACATTACAATCTATTTCAAAAGTTTTTAAAGTTATAGAAATCTCATACAAGGAAAAATAAAAATAAACATCAAATCACCTCATTAATTGCATCAATTATTAAATAGTCATGTCTAATGATTAGTCGATATAACATTGATCTAATAAAATAAAATTGAAAAATGTGTGGATTCATAGTCTCATAGGATACACTTTTATAACCTTACACAAAGTTAAGTTTGTTTTCTAAACAAATTAGATGAATATATAACTTATTATATCATTTAAATCAATTTAGTTCAATTCAACCCAATAACTCGATTAGAATTCAGTGCATTTAAACTTAACAACTTGAATAGCAAGAGTCTTCTCATGTCATACTAAAATAGAAGTTGTTTTATTTAAATTTATATAGTGTCAAAATAATTAGACCATGTTCTCCATAGTTTATATAAATTGAACTGAACAAAACTAAAAATAAGTGCGTAGAAAAATAGTAATAATATGACTAAATTAAGTTAAATTTCAGCAGAGTATATTTTTTTATAAATTGAGCAGACTAAATTGAAGTGCAAGTAAATTTCGGAGAACATGAACTTATGTTTAAATTACACAAGTCTTGTTTTAGATTAATTAACCGTTGGACGGGGTCATTTTATAATTAATATGAATAATAGAGTGATTTGATATTTAATTTCAAGGGGTCGTTGCACTACTGTAGGGACTTCGCAAGAGCCCTTCTAAGCCCATTTTTTCAAAAGAAGAGGTTCACCAAAACCTTGATCGAACTCTATCAAAGTAAGCAGCGGTCAAGCGAGTTGATGGAGGCGTTCTATCACCGATGTGTGGATGAAAGCCTCGGTGTGATCAATCGCACCAAAGAAGGAGTAATCCTAGGATACATGAATGGCATGTCGAACCTCGACCTATACAAAAAAAACTCATCTCAAAGACGCTCGAGACATTACAACAACTTCAAGAAATCGTAGAACAATACTCGAAGATTGAAGAGGCCACGAAGCGCAAGAGATATGGGGATAGGTGGGACGAGAAAGGTTCCAAAGCCTCAGACTCGAGATCCAAAAGAACAGGGGCTTTGAACAGGGGATTTGAAGGCTACATCCTTCTATCTAAGTCACAGTCATAAATATACTCTATATATGAGGGATTATTTCAAGCATCACTCCAGGCAAAGACTTTCCGGGGAAAAGGGAATTGCCCAAGTTTTGCGACCACCACAAGGAACGTAGCCATGATACGAATGAATGCATTCATCTAAAAAGGGAAATAGATAGATGTGCAAATAAAGGCTTACTCCAGGATTGCATCGCAGGATCAAAGGGAGGTTCCCTGAAAAAGAAGAGGGTTGAGAAAAACAACTAAGAACAATCAGGAAACCATGGTGACCGGGCCGAGAACCAGCAAAGGGAAATTGGAAGACCCAACCAAGAAGCCCGACCAGACAAAAACCCGGGGGAGGGGCTCAACCGGGTAATCAACTTCATTAATGGAGTAGTGGACGACCAGTCCTCGAACTTCGTCATCAAAGCCCATGCCCGTTATCTGCCTCCCAGAGAGCCCAACCAGAAAAGGTTTAAACCAGAGAAAGATATAACTTTCTCAAAAGCAAACCCCGTACCCAGTCGAACGCCACATAAGAACTCGATGGTGATACACGTCACAATCAGATATTGCTACATCAAGAGGGTGTTTGTTGATGATGGTAGCGGAGTAGAGGTAATGTTTGCCAACTGCTTCGACCAGTTAGGATTGGGGCGAGAAAGATTGAGGAGAACGACTTCCCCCCCTATCTGACTTCACGGGAAAAATGATACTTCCCCTAAAGATCGTAAATCTTCCAGTCAAGGTGGAAGATGGAAACAAATAAGTGACTATAGAATGTAGTTTTTTGGTAATGGATGTCATATCCCCTTACACCGTGATCTTAGGGAGGCCTTGGATGTGCCAGGCCCGAGCCAATAGGGAGTCCTTAGATGTGCCAGTCCCGAGCCAATGGGGAGGCCTTAGATGTGCCAGGCTCGAGCCAATAGGTCCCCATATCACCTAACGATGAAGTTTCCTACAAAAAAAAGGGCGGCAGTCATCAGAGGGGATTAACCCACAGCCAGAAGTTGTCTAGTGATTGCCCTAAAAGAAACAAAAAAAAGGACGGGTGGCATGATCAGTGGAGAGGTCGAGTCCTCAGACACTGAACCGTTAACCGTTCAATCTTGAGAGACAGTAATTGTGGGAAGAATGATACCACCATCAGTGAAAGGAAAACTAAAAGATCTCCTTGACGAGCATGTTGATGTATTTTTGTGAAGCACGACCGACCTCACAAGAGTCCCAAAGGAAATGATGGTCCACAGACTGAATGTTGATCCTTCCCAGAAGCCTATCAAGTAAAAGAGAAGGTCGTTTTCCCCTAAAGAGTCGAAGCTATTAAAGAGGAGGTCCAAAAGCTCCTAAGAGCCGAAGTTATCGAAGAGGTATTCTACCCAGAATGGATGGCGAACCCGGTCATGGTACCAAAACATGACGGAACATGGAGAGTGTACATAGACTTCACAGATTTGAACAAGTGTTGTCTAAAAGATAGCTACCCCTTTGCCCCAATCGACATGTTAGTCGAAGCCATAGCAGGATTTGAGGTCTTGTATTTCTTTGATGCCCATAAAGACTACCATTAAATACTCATGGTGGAGGAGGACATGCAAAAAAATGTCATTCATTACTGACGTGGGCACATTTTGTTATAAGAAAATGTCGTTCGACCTAAAAAATTCTGGAGCAACTTACCAAAGATTGGTTGATAAACTCTTCAAACAATATATCGGCAAAAATATGGAGATCTACATGGATGATATGGTAGTCAAAAGTAAGGACTATGACCAATTCTTGTTGGATCTTCAAGAAACTTTTTGAGGCCTACGAAATGCAAATTTAAAACTGAATTTAGCGAAATGTGCGATCGGAGTGGGGGCATGAAAGTTTTTGGGGTTCGTGGTCTCAGAACGGGGGATCAATGTGAGCTCATAAAAGGTGAAAGCCTTGTTGAGTATGAATCCCTCACGAGCCATCAAAGAGGTCCAGAGGCTTAGCCGATTCCTTTCAAAAGGTGTAGAAAAACACTTGTCATTCTTCGAGGTCCTCCAAAAAGTCAAAAAAAATTGAGTGGACGGAAGAGTGTGATCAAGCATTTAAAAACCTGAAGGAACACTTGTGAAGCTTGCCTACCCTTATGATGCCTCAGAAAGGGGAAGACTTATATTTATATATTTCGGCCTCACTCTTGGTGATAAGTGCGGTACTTGTCAAAGAAAAAGACGGAGCCCAACACCCTATCTACTTTGTAATCAGGGCATTACGTGGCCCCGAGATGCGGTATACTGCCCTTGAAAAATTAATCTTATCCCTGGTCCACGCCGCTAGGCGCCTCCGACCATAATTTCAAAGCCACAAAATAATCCTCCTCACTAGTTACCCAATAAGGCATGTGCTCCTCAAATTAGAGGCATCAGGAAGAATGATGAAATGTGCAGTCGAACTCGCTGAACATGATATCCAATTCCGCCCGAGAACAACCATCAAAGGTCAGGCCTTGGCAGATTTTATTGTTGAAACTGCTGAGCCAGTTTCGACCGAGGTTGATGATGAGGCCGAGGGGAGGTGAAAGTTATACGTAGATGGGTTGTCCAACTCGGGAGGGAGTGGAGCGGAGATTCTTCTTACAAGCCCTGACAAGAAAAATTATCCCTATGCCCTACACTTTTACTTCAAGGCCACGAATAATGAAGCAGAGTTCGAAGCATTAATCACTGGGCTTTGTCTCTCCAAAGACTTAGGAGTTCAAAGCTTAGAAATCTATAATGATTCCCAAATCATGGTCCAACAATTCTAGAGGGAATACAAGGCTAGGGAAAGAAGCCTGTAGCGCTACCTGGAAGTGGTCAAGTCACTCCTCCAGCATTTCAACCACTACACTCTAACCCAAGTCCCCCGAGAAAGGAACCATAAGGCTAATGTTTTGAGCAAGCTGGCCTCATCGGATTTGGATTTGCAATCGCAAGAGCGTCTGATAGTGGAGATGCTGAGCAAATGAAGCTTCAAAGAAGAAGTAGAGGTAATGATGGTGGAAGAAGAAAACTCGCGGATAACACCAATCTAAACTACCTTTGAGACTGTACCCTCTCGGAAGGAGCCATCAAAGCAAGGAAGGTTTGACTAAAAGCTCCCAAGTACGTAATCTATGAAGATGTGCTCTACCGACGAGGCTATTTGCAACCACTACTTCGATGTGTTACACCACATGAAGCCGACTATTTGATCTGAGAAACCCATGAGTAAATATGAAGAAGTCACCAGGGAGCCAGAACGATTGCTAAAAAACTTATCCTAGTTGGGTACTACTGGCCCAAATGTTCGAAGAATTTAATAAGCATATCCAATCATTCCACCAATGCTAAGGACACACAGCGATAACCCACATACCCTAAGAAGAAATGATCAACATAAATACCTCATGGCCATTTGAAAAGTGGGGGATTGATCTCGTAGGCCCATTCCCAGAAGCTCCCGGCCACTACCGGTACTTGATCGTAGTGGTGTACTACTTCACAAAATGGGTAGAAGCTGAATCTCTAACCGGCATAAAAGGGAAGGAGCTGATTGGGTTTTGTTAGAAGAACATTATTTGTCGCTTTGGAATCCCTCTAACCATTATAACCCACAATGGTACCCAATTCTTGAGTAACCAGTTCAAAATCTGGTGCAAGGAATACAAATTTCCCCCAGGCCAATGGGCAGGTGGAAGTTACGAATCGAACCATAGTCAATAGCATCATGACAATGCTCGAATGCGCAGGAGAAAGTTGGATCAATGAATTACTTAGCATGCTCTAGTCGTACCAAATGACGAAAAGGTGAAACTCCATATAGCCTAGTCTATGGTTCAGAAGCGGTAATCCCTGCTGAGATAAAGTTTCCCACATTTCAAGGATACATCATTGGCAGCAATAATGAGGAGGTTAGCGACGAACAGCGCATGCTGGACTTGGACCTTCTTGAAGGAAAAAGGGAAAAACCTTTTTTCCACAAAGCCAGGGTGAAAAAAAAGATCAAGCGGTATTACGATCGGAGGGCTCGAAGAGTCTGTTTCTCTCCAAGACACCTTGTGATGAGAACGAATAAGAAGAGTGGGAGAGAAAGAGAAGGCAAGCTCACAGAAAATTGGAAAGGTCCATACTGAGTCATAGAGACGTACTCGGGTGGAAGTTATAAGCTGGAAACACCCCAAGGGGAGCCAATTCCTCGAAGGTGGAATATCACAAACCTCAGGAGGTACTATTCTCCTAAGTCACAGTAGATTCGGTAAGGCCAAGGAGTAGCTTACCCGGAAAAAGCTATAGGCCCAGAAACACCATCGATAATAGAATTTCCTGTAAGTCGAGAGAGGATACTTGTTTCTATTACCTATCTATCAAATGTGTTCCCTTTAAAAACTACCCTAGTATCTGATAAAGTTCCAAAACACATAATAAAACCACGGGGTTGAAATCTCCAAAGAATTCAATAGCGCTCGAGGGATAAACATCCCCAAAGAACGCTCCAGGGTCGAAATCCCCAAAAATTGTAAAAGTGCTCGAGGGATAAAGATCCTCGATGAACGCTTTGGGGCCGAAATCCTAAAAATGTAAAAGAGCTCGAGGGATAAAGACCCTCGATGATGGCTTCGGTGCCAAAATCCCCATAAAACGTAAATCACTCGAGGGACAAATACACTCAACGAATGCTACAGGGCCAAAATCCCCAAAAAACATAAAAGCACCTGAGGGATAAAGACCCTTGATGAATGCTTCGGTGCCAAAATCCCTGAGGGACAGGACTCTCAAGGGTTGATAGGAGTTGTAATCCCTTTTAAAAAAAGAGAAGAAAAAAGGATACAAGTAAGGGGCATAAGAAACCCTTCTCATTTAAGAAGATGACAGGTCGTAAATAGCTTATTGATAGAGAGAAGATTCCCAGTATACAATAGGAGAAAGAATACAACATTACTATATAAAAATATAATCTTTACTAGGGGCAGAATAAATCCTCCAAATGAAGGGAGGGGTCCTCCATAACCTCAGATTTAATAGGGGCTATAGAAGTAAGAAAATCCCTCATCAGTTCTGGCACTTCTCCATCCGGATCGTGTGTCCCCCGCCAACAGGAAGATCCCGGTGGCCCACTGTTGGAACCCCTAGGCCTCTGAGAAAGGGGAACATCTTTGGAATCCTCATCCCCCTAAACTATTTGATAGCTCGGTTGGATGATTATCCTCTAAGATTTCTCGATGTGTCACTACCGCAGACGTTGGCCGAATGGGGCCCCACACCAAGAAGGCCTAGCTCGGGATAATCCTGGAGGGCTTGTACCTCTTGCGAAGAGATGCCCAATTGACAGGATGACCCTGAAGGTGACCCTCCTTCCCGATCTACTTGAGGACCCAAGCGAGAGAATACGGACCTGCTCCGGGTACGGGAACCAGAAGTACGCGGAGCCTAGCAGCGTAAAGCTGAACCTTTCTTCTTCCCTTTAGAATTCCTCTTCAAGGGACCTCGCGAACACGAGGCCCTTTGCTTCTTGCCCCTAATCTCTATCAACCACCCCTCGGCTTCCTTAAAGGCAGCCCTATGCTTAGGATGCTTCTCGAGCTCCTTGCGTTTCATAATATCTACGGTCTCTTGGAGATAAGCTTCAAGGTTGTAAATAAGGGCAAGCACCAGCATCCCAAGCCGAAGGCAATAGGAACGAATGTTATCTTCATAGGCCTCAAAAGGGCTTTGATGTTCCTTGGCATCCTCCTCAAGCCGATCCCGCTCTTGATAGGAGAATAAGCACAGTTGTTTGGCCTACTTAATCGACCGTTTCGTATTGTGAACCCAAGCCTGAAGTGTAAGACTCGTCTCTTTACAACTTCAGAAGTGGTCTCTAGAACAGCGTCCCTAAGAGCCTTGGCCTTCGCACGATAATTTTGAGCCTCGGAGTGGTAGTGGACCATAGTTGACTGGGTACTCGAAGAAGACCCTGGTGACTTGAAAGCCTTAGCAACATTCAAGCACTCCTGAGTTAAGCTGAACCCAGATTCGGTGGTCATCTCGGAGAGAAATTGGCTATAACGATGCATGAGGAGTTTATGATCATCATCTAACCCATCCTGGGCAGTGGTAAGAAGGTCATTCTCCTCCCTTAGGCAACTCAATTCGTCAAGAAGATCATTCTGTGTCTCATGTTGGCCCCCTCGCCAAAGGTCTAACTCCTCCCTTAACCAAGTTATCTACTCCTTGGCAGCTTGAACCTTTTTTCCAGATGCAGGAACGTACAAAAGTACCGGCTTGCAGCTATTCAGTGGTCCCAAACCCATTCCTCGATTTCGTGATACCATTTCTTCATAACTTGAAAAATGAAATCGAAGACGGGCCCCCTTTGAGTGAAAGGGGGGCAGTAAAGAACCGGGGATAGTTTCTACAAAATTTTAGAATACCCAAGTAAATAAAATGCTAAGGAAAAGAATAGAAATTTCATTAATATAAATATCACGGCGTAACAAATACAATATACCCAAACAGCTAGAGTTCATACATTTTGTCCTACGCTACGGCTCGACTAATCCAGGGAGGAGGCCCCGAAGAGGATGGCCAACGCTTGGGCTTCGGTCGAGTCAGGAGGTCCCGCTCCTTCCATTCCTCGTCCTCATCCACGTCAAGCTCGCAGACCTCCTCTGTGGGAAAGAACTTTTCAAAGGTCTTGAGGTGCTCGAGAAGAGAGAGCTTGATGCCACCATCTTGAATGGATTGTCCTGCCAAAGTTTCCTTAGAAACAGGAGATTTTTTTTGTGACAAATCTGGGATACCCCATGCATATGGGAAAACTCGGAGAAAATTCGATACCCCGAGTCCTTTATTTGAGAATAGGAAGCCGATGGCCGAACCCCCTGCAAATGAGTCTTTTCGAAGCGCGGACCTAGGGCAAATTCAAAGGTTCCCATGCCGATCCTCATAGCTAACCTTCGAACCCTCAAGCGACTTGGAAATTACTGTGCCAAAGCCACAAGTTTGAAGCGACCATACTGAAGGTCGAACCCTCGGGGGTCGAAAATGGGAATGCAAGGTGGTCCCAAAATTTGAACCCTCAACTTCCTAGGGGCTTATTGATAATACATATTCTCGCTGTGCCTCAAATGCCTAGTGTAGCCGGCCCAAGCTACTCTATATTACACACATTGTAATATCCTTTGGAAATAACATTTGGGCCAGCTCAAAAAAGAGTCAAGTACTCGTATCACAAGAAAACACAGGAGTTTCCCTATCTACCTTCCTATATAAAGAAGAGAGATAACACTGTATACTTAACTATTCATTCTACTATTGATAAACTTTTTTCTAACTTAAGTGTCAAAGACTCTTCCCCCCTGACCACTCCGGAAGCTTTGTTTTGCAGATTCAGACAGGTCGAAATAGTGGATCAGGTGGCTATGCTTTGGGGCGCATCAATGATGAATGTCTTGATCACAACTATTTTTTATTAAGAATGTTTATTTCTTAAACACAAAGGCTACATTTCATTGGAAATATTTGTTTGTATCATAGTCAAATTTCGAGCAATATAAACACTATATCAAATTTTGGATAAATGTCAATCGATCCAAAAATATTTTATAAGGCTAGTAAATTTTAAAATCACTCCGATTAAATTAAAATTTCAAATGTGGTAAAGGATTGATGTAACGTATCTAAGAATATTTTTCATTTTAAATTTATAATTAACTAAAAATACAAAAAATGCAACATCAAGTGTAAATCAATTGTTGGTTAGCATTTGCACAAATATATAGGTACTAGCTCCTTAAATAAGGATCAACTCCTTATTTAGGAGTGGTTCTTAAGAGCATCCACAATGGTAGCTCGTTGAACCTACTATTCTTAATAAAGATCACTTCTTATTTAAAGAGTATCTTTGTGCAAAAGGTGATCAACCCGCTCGCCCTCAGCGGCCCATACCAGCCCACACCCATGCCAACATATGAGATGTAAATCACG
>JAULKM010090251.1:0-11262 GCA_032355605.1 Rubia tinctorum
CGCTGCATACTCGTCTTTGCCCCCTCTAAAGGCTTGGTGTGTTGGGAGCAACCAAATTGAGTGCGACGGGCATGGAAATCAGGCGGTAGTCGTGACACTCTAGCATGGCTAGGCCGTGCGGTTAATCCCTTGAGAGGGTGACCCGTGACAATTGGTCTCATGGTGAGACTAGGGATTGAATGAAAAATATGAAAGCTTAAAATAAGGATTGGTTAAAGTCGGGGAGTAAAAATAAAATATTTTTATTTTTGGGGTCTATTATAAAACAATTAGTGAAATCCAGGGACTGAATTACAAAATAAAAGAAGCTTTCTTCTTTGGGAAACCCTAATCGGAGATGGTGTTGTCGTCGGCTCGTCTTCTTGCCATCGACTCGCATCATTGTGGCCCAACGAGATGGCTTCGACGGAGGTCTTCTCCGGTAGGTCCGACGACCTCATTTCTCGATCGACACAAAATTTAACAAACTCTATCGACCGGCGACCTCCTCTAAATTTTGTACCATACCATCGCCATCGGGTATGGAAGAAGGCAGAGGCGTGATGGATACAAGGTAGCCGTGGGACAGTGGACGGAGGTGGGAAGCCTAGTGGACGGAGGTGGGAAGCCTTGTGCCGTGTGATTCGTCTGCTTGCTCATTCTTCAATCATACTCCCTCCGCCACACTTCAAAGTTTCGAATTGCTTTTTACACAAACTTTAACACAAATCTATGTGGCATATTTTTAATGGGTGATGATAGTAGGTCCACATAAATCAAATGAAAGGAAGAATAATGACCACATATTTATGGCTAAATGAAAAAAAGATTAGAAATAAAAAGTTATTAGTGTGACGAACCAAAAAAGAAAATAAGAATTTATTAATGGGACTGAAGGGAGTGTTTGTGTTTTTACGATTCCGACGTTTTCCTGATTTATCAGTGAAGCCGTCTCCCAGTTTGGGAGTACATGGGCTTCCATAATTTCATTTGACCCAGTGAATGGGCTTATTATTAGTTTACTATTAAGTATAACATCTCACTTAAATCTTAACACATCATTTTTAAACTATAAAAATTTAATATTTTCTAAAGTATTAAATTAAAATAATTAAATATTAAATCAGACATTAAAAATACACATTAAACTAAAATAGTAAAATATCAAACAAAATACTAAATTTTAATTGTAAAACATCAAAAACACTAAATTTTAATATAAAACATCATATATCACACTATACATATAAAATTTTAAAAAGTACATTAAATTAAATAATTAAAAATAAAATGAAACCATTAAAAATTCACATTAAAATAAATTAGTTGAAACATTAAGTAAAAAGAATATAATAGTTAAAATAATTCACATCAAATTAGAATAAATAAAACATCAAACTAAAATACTTAAACATTAAAATAAAACAATAAAATACACATGAATTTCAAAACATGAAAGTGTGCAACAAAATGTGACACTAATATCCAAAATAAAATATCAATACTAAAAATTTAAAAAATCATTCCATGCGATTGAAATATATCAAGGATACAATAAATAAAAATATAATGTTTGAAAAAAAAGAAACGTTAGTATCAATTTTTAAAAGAACACACTGAAAAACTAACACATCAATCAAAATTAAAAATTAAATTAAAACTTAAAATTCATGATAATAAAATATCACTAACTAGTGTCAACGTGTATAAGGTACTAAAATTTTAACATGCAAACACAAGATTTACAATAAAATATCACAATTAAACTTTAAAACACGTGATTTAGTAGGGAAAAAAAAGACTTGTAATATAAGATCACAAGATTTGGTTGAAATATCAACTATTGAAAATGAAACATCAAGTTTTGTAGTAAAAACTTGTGCATTGCGCATAAATGAGGAAAAAATTGACCCGCAAATTTCTCCGACCCGAAATCATTAATTTTCCAATTATTTATACCCAACACTCTCCAAAAAGTGGTATTTGCACCCAAATTCCTCCTTACTCTCCTGAACTTTTTAAAATTATATTTGGAATCCCATATTTAATTAAATTTCATAATATTGCACATTAATCCTTGGTATCGATGTGATATGGTCTTTCAAAAGACTTTATAAAAAAAAAGTTATTCATTGAATCAGATTTCGAAATGTCAGTAATATTTCAGTTACTCCTAACCATAAGTTTGTCTTGGTGTTCTTGGCTATGAAAGTTAAGCTGTGTAAAGTTGCCAAATAGAGTAGAATTTGAAGAGCAGAATTCTAATCAACTCACTGCATTTAACTTATTAATTTCAACGCTGATTTAAGTAGTCGTTTATCGAGTTCAGTCATTTGGATAGTTTGTATCAAGAATTATCGACGGGATGCATCAAATCGTGCATCATACTTTGATATTTTAAAATTCATGTATTTTTTATTTGGTGATTGAATATTAAAATTTGATGTGTATTTTAATGCTTTAAATAGAAGTTCAACTATTTTGGGGATTTAATTATAAATATCAAGCTCAATTAATTTGTACAAATATAACTGATTTTGGGGGTTTAAATCCATATAAATAATTGAAAGAAAGAAGAAACATCCAATCCAAACATAATATAACAAAATCACTAAAATACGCAAATGCAACTGTATTTGATAAATAATATAATATAGTAAATAATATTAATTTATTATGAGAAAATAGTCCTCTACACTGCAACCTTATATTTGTTGTTAATAAAATGTTTATTTGGGTGTGGATGGATTCTCAATTGGTTAATTTGCTTAAGTTGAATCGTTGCGGAATGTCTAATTCTCGCATAATTATAAATTTAAAAGGCATTATTCACAAATCTTGTACCTACTGTGTTTTTCTTTCAGATGCTAAGTGCTCTACTTTCAAATTGTCAAGAATGAAAGACAAAGTGGATTTTCATGGAAACCTTATCGATTCAATTGAAAATTTGCGCAATCTAACTTTATTTTGTTATAAAGATAACGATATTTTAATTTTGTCGTGCTCTTTTCATTTCATTAATTTCACTGTAAAAAATCTGATTACATTATTTACTTGGTGCTGCCCAGGTACTTAGGGAGCCAGACACGAACAAGAGAATCATTTTGCCACCAATTTCCAAATCTAAGTGTGATATCATTAGTGCCTTATGAAAATGCACTTTACGACTACAAGCGCAAGCTGTTATGGAAATATACATGATATTCCTTGTAAGAAATGTTATGGACTAGTTTCCTTTTTGCACAGTAGTAGATATGGTTCCATTGGGCAACAAATTCAACAACAGTAGTAACATCGAGAAGAAGATTTTTGGCGGTGGTGGAATAAGATTGCAAACACAAAACAATGAATCACATCATCTTCTATCAATTTGAAAACCTAGAATTTTTAGATTTGTTTCTATGAAGGGGTAAAACGATATTTCATTTAAATCCGGCGAAGTCTAAAGTTGACCAAATTTTCAAGTGACGTCAGGGGTATCTGTGCACTTTTGAAAAATTGAGATCGTATTTGCAGAAAGAGAAGAATCGAGGGGTATAAATGCATATCATTGTTCATTAAATAGTTAGAATTACTTTTCTGATTTCAAACATTTGAGAGGCAATTTAACAAGTATACCTCCACCCCGCACCAGACAATTCTGTTACGCGTAAGCGCACCTCGCACCTGACAATTTTGTTCCGGCACCCCCTCCCTATATGAATCGCCCCATTTCCCTTATGTTGCAGTTGCCGTCAATAATCGAAATTGAAAAATAGGAAGGAGAAGGTCGAAAAGCAACAGCAACATGATTGAGCTGTAAGATGATATCTCTCATTGATAATTCGATTCTTTCTTCTAAGTTTTCATAATCTTTTGGTTTATGATTTTATTGTTTAACTAGAGGAGGTGGATTGTTCCAGAAGACAGGGCGGGTCATGACTGAGGTAATCGCCCATTCTATGGGCGATGCTCCACGCCGTGGCCACCTCAACTTGAAGATTAGGTTGGTTTTTCGATCAAAATTTGTCTCGTGACTTTCTTCGATTTGCGTGAATTTGTTCTTCGTTTTTGGTGACTTCATTGTTCTTCGATTTTCATGCCGCTAGAGAAAAAGAAGACCAGGAAGATGACTAACTCTACTCAAAAGAAGAAAAACAGGACTAATCCACCCCAGATTCTTGCTGATGAGATAGAAAACCGCGTGGACAACGTTCTGTACGACATCCAATGTGAGGAAAAGGTAAGTTGATTGATGTTTTGTATTCTTGATTTTGTTTCTCGTTCATTTGTTTAACTTATGTCGTTGAACATTGAAAACTTCACAATCACCATTGAAATACACAAAGAGCGGCTGAAATCTATGATAAGGTTAGCTCATTGACATTTTGGTGAGTTATTGGATATTTTCTACTAATCAAGTCTAGAACTTTCAGTTACCTACACGCTAGTAAGAGAAAGTTGATTACCTGAGACATCACTACTATCAGCTACAGAAGAAGTTGATGGTACTAACTCTATCCTGTTGAGTTTTTTTTAAAAAATTTGTTGCCCAATGCTCGTTTTTAAATCTTGAAAATGGATCCCTGGTACAACAGATGTAATTTGAAGAAGAAAGAGCAATTAAATTGGAGGCACCGAATTCTGCTGATTTAAGATAACTTGATCATGTTCTTTGATGTTTCTTTATTGTGTATAGCTTTATCTTGATGGTAGTTTGATCCGTTCTTTAAGATTCAGGATTTAGTGCCAACAAATGCATATAGCATTCAGGAATCTGGGGACCAGGTCTTTATGTCTTGGATTACATTTATAGATATACACTCCATACTTCAGCCAATTGCCTAGGGATCTTGTTAAGAAATAGATGTAGATTAAGAAGAACGTCCTACTTCCATCATATGATTGTCATCTTTGAAATTGATTTTCATGAGATTTTCCACCAATTTTCTCAGCAGAAAGTTGCCTTTATGTGCATCTCCTAATTATCCAAGATTTTCTCCACATGGGCCTCAATCTTGGCATCAATCCCAGCACTGATTGCATTTTTTTTTAAAAAATTCCATGGTGCTATACATATCTTTTAGATGACTCGAACTTCTTGTGGAACCTGAGTGCGATTCTAGGGCAATTAGCTGAAGTATGAAGTGTATATCTATAAATACACATAAAGACCTGATTCACATATTCTTGTATGCTATATGCATTTGTTGCGACTAAATTCTGAATTTTAAAGAACAGATCAAACCACCACCATCATGATAAAGCTATATCTAAGAACATGATCAAGTAATCTCAAATCAAAATTCAATACCTACAACTAAACGGCTCCTTCTTGTTCTTCTCTGTTGTACCCGGATCCATTTTCAAGATTTAAAAAAGAGCTTAAGGCAACATAAATAAAAAAACTAACATGATAGAGTTAGTACCATCAATTTCTTCTACAACTGATAGTAGTGATGTCTCAGGTAAATCAAATTTCTCTTACTAGCGTGTATGGAGCTGAAAGTTATAGAGTTGATTAGTAGTAAAATACCGAACAACTCATCCAAATGCCAAATGGGCTAACCATAGATTCCAGCCGCTCTTTGTGTATTTTAATGGTATTTGTGGGGTTTTCAATGTTCAGCAAAATCAACGACTATAAGTTAAACAAATGAATGGGAAACAAAATTAAGATTACAAAACATCAATCAACTTACCTTCTCCCCACATTGGATGCCGCTTTCAAAGCTGTTTTCTATCTCATCAGCAAGAGTATAGGTAGAATCTGGGGGTGAATTAGTCCTCTTTTTCTCCTTTGAGCAGAGTTAATCCTTTTCTTGGTCTTCTTTTTTCTCTGGTGGCACAAAAATCGAAGAACAAGTCATCGAAAACAACAAATTCACGCAAATCGAAGAAAGTCACAAGACAAATTTTGATTGGAAAAACCAACCGCAGAAAACCAACCCGATCTTCAAGTTGAGGTATCACGGCGTGGAGCATCGCCCATCGAACGGGCGATTCCCTCAGTCACGGCCAGCCCTCTTGCTTCTGGAACTATCCTCCTCCCCCTAGTTAAAACAACAAAATTATAAATCATAAACCAAAAGATTATGAAAACTTGAAGAAAGAATCTAATTATCAATGAGAGATATCATCTTACAGCTCAATCCTGTTGCTGTCGCTTTTCAATTTTCTCCTAGCCAATTTTCAATTTCGATTATTGGTTGCAACTGCAACATTATGGCAAATGGGGCGATTTATATAGGGAGGGCCGGAGGGGGATGGACGGGTAGGGGGTGGGGGATGCTGGAAAAGAATTGTCAGAGAGGCAGGTAACAGGGTCTTCATCAACTTTTTTCTCACAGATCGGATCCCAACCAAAACGCACATTCCACAACGTAAAATGCAGAGCAAAGAAATGGCTTCGCCGCGCGAGGAGAACGTGTATATGGAGAAGGTTTCCGCCTCCGTCGGCGAGGCGGAGGAGCTTTCCGTGGAGGAGCGCAACCTGCTCTCCGTCGCCTACAAGAACGTGATCGGCGCGCGCCACGCATCCTGGAGGATCATCTCCTCCATCGAGCAGAAGGAGGAGTCCCGCGGAAACACGGATCAGGTCGCCGCCATCAAGGACTACATGGGCAAGATCGAGGCCGAGCTCTCCTCCATCTGTGAGGGCATTCTCAAGCTTCTCGACCTGAGAGTGTCGATGCAACAGCGTGGCAGCCATCAAACAAATAATGGTGGAACAGTTGGGATTTGCAATCAAAAGTTCCTTTTCCAGTCCCAATCTTTATGTGTGCCATAGCCTCTGGATAAACCTCAGGAACAACCAGGGGCACGCCATCATCCATCCTAAAAGCAAACCAAAACAAAACAAATACAAGTATAGCAAATTATAGCTCTTCATCAGCAAAAGAAGCAAATCAGCAAAGCATAAAAGCAAAAACTGATTGCAACTGCCAAGTTTGAATAAGTGCTGCTACAAGACCATCCATCTAAAAGTTGAGGATTCTCAAAAATTGATATCCAAACAAAATAAAATGCCGTACAAGCAATGCATAGGAGAGATTGTACACTTACACCATATAAAACTCAGCGTATAAGACATAATAAAACCATTAGATGGATGGTCTCAGCATTTAAGATTGTACACTTACACCATTGTACATTCCAAGGAAAAAGATGCCATCACCAGAAGTTGTCATCAGGTAAGAACAATGCTATTTCATTAACAGATTGACTACAACAAATTAATTAATTGAACAATATATCAAAGACAGACATATGATAATGTCGTTATCCATTGTAGAGATCGGCAGTTTACATATGATAGTAGATTATATGATAGAATATCCATGTACAGAAAATTCCATGTACACTGAAAAGTATATATCCATGTACAGGAAAAACTAGAAGCATATGATAGCATAGTACTCGGATTATGAAAATCTTTAGTTCAGATCAGATAATGCCTGCGCAGCCGCTTATACATTTCGGATAACATAGGAGATAACTGATAGCAAAGATCATCAAAGCATGCAGGTCAACTTTAGGCTCAACAATCAATTCAATGAACAAGATCGACGTTCGGAGAAATTGCAGTATAAGCAGCATATGATCTACAGCCTCCAAATTGCATGTAGATGTCCAAAGCCAAACCAGTAACAAAAAATTTACAGTATCTGACAGCTTAATTCAGATGCAAAATAATAATGGAAATGACACAAGTTTAAATATTAATCATGTGAAATAGCATGTGATGGGTATCATATAGAAGAAGACCAAGAAAAATACTGCAACCGAGATTGCAAATCTCCGAAGAGTCGTGGAAAGAAAGGGACTTGCCAGATTCTTCCAGTATACATCATGGGGTTCTGGGGCATATTTAGTCTGCCAGCTTGTTGGATTCCAGGCTAGTTGTGTTTGTGCACAAACAGATGCACCCCATCTCGAATCAAACGAAACAAACGAAGCTGGCATGATAGACTTTGGATCTTTAAGAACTTTCTGGCGCTCCATCATCATCTGAAAGTATCAAAAAAAAGTAAGAAGATATTATTGAGGAAACCATGTTGTCTTTAGGAGGGAAAAAGAAGAATGCATCACATAGTATAGTCCACTGATACAGTTTTAGATATGATGAAGTAAAAACTGCGTTTATTTTTTTTTATCAAGCTCCTTAAATTGCTGTTTGTAATAGTCAATAGCGTCAACCTTTTTACCCCATAGTCCAAGAAAGCCTTTCTGGTCAAAAGAAAAATACCAGGACATCACTGAGATTCTGTATAACATGCCACATGTCGTGTTTGTCCATTGCCTGTTTACTAAAACATATAACCTTTGTGGTTGGTCTTTTCTCTGGCTGCCTTTCAAGTTTTAGCAAATAGTAGTCCAGCCAATCTTGAGCCCTATTTCTTTTTTCCACAACTTCTCGAAACTTCCTAGCATCATAGACAGTCTGAGTCCAGATAATGTTAGCATACTAGTGTAGGACAAGAAAACAAGTCTGATTAAAAAAACTTCTTTCTGGAATGAAGATAAACTCTAGTAAACAAAAATTTAAATTTGTACATAGCATATCTGGGGGGAAAATGCATAAGAAAAGGCACCTATTTGAAACAAAAATAATAATAATAATTCACGAACGACGATATCACCTGGTTGCACAAATAATGTTCTTCACGGTGAAGATACTACAGACCCTTGAGCACCTAATTACACACATCAAAGCAGAAAGAATAAAGTCAATAAACAAAAAAAATATTTAGACATTCAGTTGAACGTCAGGTCTACAAAATTGTGTGACTTAGAACAGATATCAAGCACCTAAGGTGCAACCGTGCAATCCAATTTTTTTTTTAACTAAACAGATGGACGGGGCAGAAACCATCAGAACAGGGTAACAACAAAGTCAAAGAACCCTATAAATTAACAAACCATGTGTCAAGCAGCAGAAATCGAAGGAGGAGTAAAAACACCAATTAAATTAAATGAATGCTGATGTAGAGACTTGGGGAAACAAGAGAAGCGAGAAGAAGGCACGTATCAATGGCTTATCCAGATAGCAGTCTAGCACTTAAATTTATACAGTGAGTGTTCAGAGAAGAAAACTAAATCGTGACCACCTAATATCCGTATAATCAGTACTGTAACATGCATTTCAATAGCAGTCTAGCATTTCAATAATGAGTTCCATGTAACACTGCTGAACTTTCAGCAACTTCGTCTTGCAATTTTGCTGGATTTCTGGGATCATCCAGGAGCTGACTAATCAAATCCCGCGCTTGCTGCATTTTCTTCCCACGCTGTTCAGAAAGTATAGGGCAATGAACAACAAACAGAAGGTGTGCATTACATTCAGCCTAATACTATATGAACAATATGGTTTACCTTTTCTGCCATCAATTTATCTCTTGCTTATTACTAGCCTTCCTTCAAATCAAACCAATGAAACATCAGCAGCCACAAAAACATAACTTTTTTTTTCTCAAAAAAGGCGCAAGCAAATTTAAAATGACTAGAGACAGCAAATTTAAAAGGGCGGCCGCACCAGCTCGTGCCCCTAGCTCTGCCAGGGATATCAAACTGCCGAACAAAAGGAAATCACGATAAAGAAACCTAAAAAGTGTACCCTAACAACTCAATCAGAGTAAAATTCTTATACTGTGCCCTTGGTATATCATTATCATGAATGTGTATTGTACATATAATAATGAATGCGCATATCAATACTACAAATTTATGCAATGAAATATTTATATAGCAATCACAATCAAATGAACAATTGCATATATAAGAATGTGCATCATTACCATTTAAAAATTAAAAATGCAGTGCAGTTGGATAAGGTATATGATTATATGTATCCTGATTCCTAAATTGTTTGCACCACAAAAAATCTACAAATCCGGAACAACAACAACATCGAAATGTATATGATTGATCCTGAACGGAATTTTCAGCAGACTGTCATAGCATTGAAGTTGTCCTAAACTTTATGTTTCAAAATGTGGAAATTCATCAAATGCAGACCATAGGTTACGGGTAGACATTTTAGCAAACACATTGCATACATTCCATATTACCTGGCGAGAAATTAACCTATAAGCTCATAAAAAGAGAAAATTAACGAGCTCAGAAAAAAAAATCAAAAGTATGACATTGAATTTCAGAAAAAATAGGAAATTAACACCTCTCGATTGTACAGGAGTCTACGAATTATCCTTAGAGCATGGCGGTAGAGTCTCAGCACTCTGAGTTCGGAGAAGAAAATCCCCAAAATCCAAAAACAAAGGGCGAACCTAGGGTTTCAGAAGAGGAGAAGCAGTGCGGAGGACGAGCGCGACCATCATTATGTAAATACCTATTTATAACAAAAAGAATGATGTTATTTGTAATTGGTTTTTACTACCATATTTAATATTTCGTTGTAAATACGTATTTTCTACCACCATTATTATGCCCATTGTAAAGTTTTTGTTGTAGAAAGGGGTTTTTGGTGTAGTGTGTACTGCATCTTAAAGAGTCACATAAAATATAACGATATTTCAACGCAGCACAATATTTTAGAGATACGCTAAATAGAGACACTTCACAAGGCGTCATTAATAATATTAGCGAAGTCTTTGAGTGTCACAAATGCTCCTAAAAAGTGTCACAAGTGGAAGTTATTAAATTATATATAAACTTATAATTATTTATTTTTTATATTTAAATGTGAAACGTAAATATTACATATTAATAAAATAAAATATTTTAATCAAAAATACCACGCAACGCGTGGTGTGACTCCCGCTAGTATTTATTAAAAAATCAATTTAGGGTTGATTAGAGCAAGTCCAACAGATTATGCAAAATGGAGATTTTGGGTATATTTGGAGATTTTGATCATTTTTCAGCTTCAACAGATGCTCAATATGGTTCTCTAAAATGGAGAACCGAAGGAAAGAGAATGTTTCATTCTCTATATTGGTAGATAGAGAATGACACATTTGGAGAATTAGAAATTTAATGCTATTAATGTTAACCACCTTTAATTTAAAAGTAATTTCTTTATTTATGTAAATATTTTCTATATCTAGCTTTCATGACTATCGTAACTTTCATGAGTTGGAACAAATGTAGACTGGCGACGTTCATTAAAAATTAGTCGTTACTTACAATTTTTCAAAGGTTAAATACATTTATAACCCAACTTTATGCTGAAAGTGCCAATATAATCCTAACTAATTGTTGTACTCCATCTGTTTTTCTATGTTTGACACACTTACCATTTTAGTATATTTTTCTAAGATTGTCACCTTTCCTTTTATGGCAAAA
>JAULKM010090261.1:0-27220 GCA_032355605.1 Rubia tinctorum
ATAATGTATTTTCTAAACATAAAATTTTAATACACCATTATTATACATAAATAAATTTATTGTTGGTCAAATATGATATGAGAAAGTTGACCAAAAAGTGTGCAGTTTGAACTGGGATGGAGTATTGAACTTATATATATTGGTCAGGAGTCTGTAATACAGAGAAAAAGTAGGCTACATTTTAGAACTTCCTTGCCATTTGAATCTTAAAGCATTTGGTATTATTTTGGGAATAACCATTTTAAATATATCTAAAAAATAAATTAGTTTGAATATATATAATATTTCTTTGAAATAGTTGTAAGGCTTTAAAAATAAATCATATTGCAACGAACTTTTAAGATTTATTATCACACATTAAATATCTATTTCTTTTGTTACAAAACGCACTACCAAGTTAAAATTCTTATGTCAAAACTGTTCTCACCTAATAAATAACATGCACATATTATGCTCGTGCTTTTGTGTTTTCTTTTGTTTTAAAACTTTTCCCTACTGATTACTGAGTTGAGTTTGGAAAATACATTGTAATTATTGCGAGTGTATTAAATTTACCATGTAATTTTGATAAGTTCATCAAAGCATTTTTCCATTTTAAAACTATGATATATCTATGAGTGATATAATTGTTGTTGTGGCTGATGTTGTAGGCTCCTCACCCTCTTTATCGACCCACAAATCATTCCACTTCTTTGTACTCATGTGACTACAACTGTGACTGCCCAGAAAATGTGATTAATTATGAAGTTGAGTATGCACATGGAGGTTCTTCCCTTTGTGTGTTGGTAAATGATCTGTTTCCCTTTATCAATGGAATTCGAATGAGGCCGATTCTAGATTTTGGGCAGTAAATTTCCTAATTATATTTTCATCGCCTGCATTATCTTCAAAGTCAATCAAATTTTGTTATTGGTTGATATATGTGATTCCATCCTCAATATTATTCTTTAAATTATCAAAGTACATGACAAAAGAGATGTATTTTCAATTAACCAGATAGATGTCATGCTTTTATCGTGCATGATAAAATAATAGGCATGTATTATTCTCGTTCTTTTGTGTTTTCTTCTGTATTTAAAAAGTTTTCCTGTCTATGCGAATATACATGTTTTGGATCATTATAATATGGTACATTCTGTATCAAATCTTGACAGAATTTTGTTACCATTTAAACTCGATATAAACTCTTTGTTTATGAATTTTTTCTTCTTTTTTGGATTAATTTCAAAGAGAAAAGTGATTTTATAACCCTACCTACTTCACATAAGTGCCAATATAGCCTTTTGATAGTTGAAAGTGCAAATATAACCCTAGATAGTTAATTTCATTGTAAATAAACCCTTTCCGGTAACTTTTAATTAGAATTAGTGAAAATACATTTTTTGCCCCTAGTAAAAAACACTAAAAATAAATTAAAATTAAAATTATTATTATTATAACCCCCTATTTTTCTTTTGCTTCTTCATTTGTCCTTTATTCTTCTTCTATTTATGGCTCTGGTAAAAAAAAATCTCTCGATTGGGGGTTCCTGCTCAAAAAAATGAAATTGGAATTCGTAATCATCAAGGCGCCAGCGGGTAGGTGGCGTTTGGGCAGGGTGCATCGGCGGATGGGTGGCGTTGGGGCGGGGTGCATCGGTGGGTAGGTGGCATTGGGGCGGGGTGTCATCGGAGGTGGGTGGGGTGTGGTTACGCTAGGGTTTACAGCGGGTGGTGGAGCTACGGTTTACGGTGGGTGGCGTCGAGCGGCGGAAGATTTTTGGTGACTGGTGGGGTGAGGTGGCACTATTACAAACTTATGCAGGCCGAATGGTCCAAATGCTAGGGTTCTGATATGGTGTTCGCAAAAATAAAGTTGGTTCCAGCGAGGGAGAAAGGAGGTGACTCCAAAGGTGACGACAACGGGGGGCCATAGGATTTCAACAAGGAGGATAAGCATGACTTGTTTACAAAGATGTTAACGTAGTCCGATGCGGACAACAACGACAGTTTCTCTATGCTGAGGTGCTGCTCCGAGATAATTTTTCCAAGGATGGATTACTCGACGGAGCCCTTATTGCAGAAGATTTTGGCCAAGGATATTCATGGGAAGATTTGAAATTTCCGGTGGTGGCCTGAGGGTGCTGGAAGGGGAAAATTGTCCTAACATTTTTTCATTTTAACCCAAAGGGAATTTTAGTCATCTTATTTACGGTCAATGCCGGAATTGATGTCTTAGGGTTATATTAGCACTTTAATAAACTATTTAGGGTTTTTTTTGTAGTAAACATTGTTTGAGAATTATATTGGCACTTACTCAATTTGGTAGGGTTATACTGGTGAGTTGTGTAATATGGTTGGGTTTTCCATAATTCAATAATCAGGGATGACTACATTGCCAAATTTTGGACAAGATCTGGTAAGAGTTAAGCAAGAATCATACAAACTATATCTGATGTATATAGACTTCAAAAGAGTAGATTGAAAGACATGTGAGAGAAAGAATCAAGCACTACAGTTATGTAATTTAATCGTTACAAATATTAAAGTTATATAAATTGAGTAATATTTCCTTATAATATGTGGTTGACTTCGTCCATACTCATATCGTAATTATTTTGTGCGTGATAAATAATAGGGTGCACATATTATATTCATGCTTTTGTATTATCTTTCGTTTATTAAAAAAAATTCCCTTATTGAGTTGGGAAATTAGAGCATATGCCAATATACATATTTTGGATTATTATAGGGTGGTGCAATATGTAAAAGTTTCTGATTTAAATTTGGTGGTTACGGTGGTTTTTTTCTTTTATCGTACACATGGCAACTTGCTATTGGAACATCACTTACATATCTAAACATTCTTCACATTGAAAAACTTTATAAGCTGGTGCAGTTAGTAACAACCTCTTATTAGGATTTCAATTCAAATAAAAACTCAGCCATACAAATCAATATTCATCATTTTCTCCTACTTCACCATCACCTTCAACGCGAATCGACAATAACAATAGCGAGCAAAAATGTCGTCGGACCACCGTGGTGAAGCAAAACCAGGTGATCATACTGGATGTGATGAAACGCGGGAGTCGAACCAATTGCATTCTTAGCGTCAAAATCAAGTCGATGAGAAATGTGGATGAACTATAATACGCAACATAAGAATTTTCAGTGTTGAAATAAATTAAATTCGGCAAAGAAAACAGAGGCATCATTCAATGAAATGTTCAATTGTAATACGGCTGGAGTGGTGGTCTTGACTTCAATTAGACTTGACTTTTGTTATATTATTTTAACTGAATAGTATTATCAGTTATTGCAAATATGTAATTAACCAATTATTCACCAAAATAAACATTTAAATTTATCGTGAAACGTTGTGCAAATGTAATATTTATATTGTTCCTGGTGAAAAATAGAGCATATATCGCGCTCATGCTTATACATTTTCTTGTAGTTATACATTTTTTTTCTTAACAACATAGATTGTTTGGATATGTTTCCAAAATTTATTATTCAATTTTGAATCAATGTGGAACAAAAACTTAGTGGTGAGGTGCGGGTGTGATAGAACATTGGGGAGCACGATCATGGTGGAGTTGTGAGGCACAATTGTGGTGTAACAACTGGGAGAGAGGGAATGAATTTTGGATGACGATGAAGGGTGATGGGAGGCATTGGGAGGATAATTTACTGAGTCGTTAAATTGTTAAGTGGTGTTTGTGAGGAAAAAAGTTATGGTTTTTGGTGAAGAACTGCTTGCTTACTGTGGACAAACTGAGAAGGTTGTGGATAATTGAAGATCAATCAAAGTGCAGTTTATGTGATTAACTGGAGGAAACATGTAGTTACTTATTTGGTGAGTTTATATATATGAGAAATGTGATGAAGAATCTGAAACTTAAAGAAGCTGCAAACATGAGGGGTGATAAGAGGAAGTTGTTAATCATGGTGAGGAGAAGGGAAAATAAAAAATTGATACTCTGGACAATATCCTTAAATAAGGTATGGTTAGAAAAGAATTATAGAATTTTCAAGAAGGAAGAGGTAAATGTAGAAATAATAACATTACAGGTTGAATTTGAATGAGGCAAAATGGAAGGAAAAAATTGGAAAATGAAGAACTAAGTTTGGAGATAGAATAGGAATACTTGTAAAAATGTATTTATTCATATGAAGTTTTGATTATAATAGCTAGAGTAACTGCCAAAAATAGGAAAGTTTTGTTGTTAATATATACTACAATATTCATTGAAAAAAAGTTTTTGTGAGGGTAAGAGGTGATGTGGACTTTTTATATTCTTGGGTTAGAAAATAATTAATGGGCTAAGAAAAGAGGCCTAATAAGACAGTTATTTTAAAAATAATCAGCATATATATATATAATGAGTCGGACATTCTTCTGACACGTTTTCATTTATTCTTTCAAGTTTTCCGACTCGAATATTACACTTTTGACTATAATTTTGATAAATAGCAATCAACAGTTAAGTTTTAACTTTGAATTTGATTTATAATAAATCGTAGTTAAAAGTATCAAAACTTCTAACTTTAATGTTTTAATAAATTTTCAAATAGGAAAGTTTTTGAAAAATGTTATTAAATATCATTTTGTATTAGTGAGATTGGGTTACAAAGAGAAATGGGGAATTACTGATTACCTTTTAATAGAAACAATTGCTAAGAATTCCAATTCCTCTTTGGATATGAGTTCGAGAAAGAGAATGTTTAGTACTTCACGAAAGAGTCTAAAAGTGGTTAATCATAAGGTATGTGTGATGTTACTAATTGGGGAAGGTATGTGTGATGTTAATTTTTTCATCACATGTATTAATTATAATAGTTAAAATGTGTTGAATGTATGGTTTAGGGTTTATGTGATATTTTCGATAATTTGTTGTATGAAAGGTGAAGGTTTGGGATGGTTTTGTGTTCATTTTGTTTATTCCAATAATTTATGGCATTTCCATGTAAGGTGTTTACAATAGATCATATTGAACTTATTGGTAACAATCGTAGGAATTCTCTCGATTACTTTCTTTCAATTAAACCTTTTCTTGCGTTGTCATTTGAATATGCATCGAAGAATGGTGTGGTGCGTGCCCGATGCCTATTTAGACATTGTAAAAATGATGCATTTCTTGGTAGAAAAATGTTACGGTAACATCTAATCACTTGATACTGGTTACACTAATTGGGTTTGGCACGGGGAGGTTGCAAGCATTGAAAATGGGAGTAGAAAGAGAGATGGTGATTTACTCGGTGACGATGTATTTGATGAGATGGTAGAGGATGTTGCTAAAGAATTTCATGGGAAACTAGAGGCTCTAGAAGCCCTACATGATGACAAAAAGGATGTCATTGTATAATGGCTCCACATGTTCGGTTTTGAGTGCGACTTTGAAAATTATGAACTTGAAGGACAAATTTGGGTCGACGGATAAAGGGATAAAGGGATAATGGAGACACTTGAATTAATTATGTAATTGCTTCTAGAGGGTAATCTTATGTCTGATAGATCATATGCAGTAAAAATGATTATACATCCAATGGAACTTGAATTGAAAAATCCATGCATGCCTGAATGAGTGTATGTTGTATCGGGGAAAGGATGATGAGTTACTAGAAAATTGTAGGGTCTACAGTGAGTCAAGGTACGAGATGAAGTAGGGTGACATAGTTGTGGACGCAGAAGTGGGATTGGGGTTGAAGAAGAAGATGTCGGCAAAATTTTTGTGGTATCTCTCAATCATACCATGGTTAAAGAAATAGTTTTCTTCAAAGGAAGATGCCAAGTTGTGGCGTTGGCATTCTAAAAGACATAAACGAGGTGGTTATATGATTATCCATACGTTAGACAGTGAGTAGTGGAAGAAGCTAGATGCCATAAACCCCGAGTTCAGAGCCAATCCTAGACATTTGAGGTTAGTCCTATCAACCGATGGAATGAATCCTTTCGATAATTTGATAAGCACACACAGTTCTTGGCCTATTATGTTAGTGATGTATAATTTGCATTCCTAGTTTATGATAAAACGTAAGTACGTGTTACTGTTACTAATGATTTATGGGCTGAAGCAACCTGCTAGTGGTATAGATGTTAACCTTTCTCCTCTTGTTGATTATTTGTTGGCTTTGTTCAAAGGTGGTGTCCCCACGTAAGATGGTAGTGTGGGTGATACTTTTACATTGAAGGCATTATTGTTTTTCACAACAAATAATTTTCGTGCATATGGCAATCTGTCTGGATACTTGGTGAAGGGGAACTATGCATGCCCTATTTGTGAGAAGGAAACATGTTTTAATCAATTGAAGCATGGATGTAAAACTATTTAACAAGGGCATAGAAATTTTCTTCCTCAGGGCCACCCATGGCGATCGATGAGGCAGTGGTTTAACGAAAAAATTAGGAAAGAGGACCACGAATTCCATTATCCTGTGCTGAGGTATTAGAGAGAGTTAGGAACTTGCCTAATGATTTTATGGGGAAGAGAAAAGCAGTTGTTTAAGGCAGTTGGAAGAAATGTTCAATTTTTCTAGACTGCCTTATTGGAATGATTTGGAGGTCAGACAATGCCTTGATGTAATGCACATTGAGAATAATGTTTGTGACTCTTTAGTGGGAACACTTTTGAATACCCCTGGTAAGACCAAAGACGATTTGAAGTCCCGTCTTTATTTTGTCAAAATGGGTACTAAGAAGAGTTTGGGTCCTGTGATGAATGGTGATGATTGCTACCTCCCCCTTGCTTGTTATTTAATTTATGATTCAGAGAAGAAAAAAATATTGTGAAACCTTTAGTAATGTTAAGGTTCCTGGTGCTTATTTATACAACATTAGTTCTTGTGTTTCTTTGAATGAGTTGAAGTTCGTCAGTATGAAATCCTATGACTGCCACAACTTGATGCGAGAATTGAATGAAATTGTGATTAGGTCGTCACTGCCCCCCCCCTCCCCCTCATGTAAGACTATGCATTACTAATCGTTTTTTGTTCTTCAAAAGTATTTGTGCTAAAAGCATTAGTGTTGCCAAACTTGATCGTTTGCAAGCGATGATTGTGGAAGTTTTGTGCCATATGGAGATGTATTTTTACACAATTGTTTTACATAATGGTCGATTTGATTGTTCATTTGGTGTGGGAGATTAAGCGATGTGGCTCTTTATTTATGAGATGAATGTACCCTTTGGAGCGGTATATGAAAATTTTAAAGTATTTTGTTAAGAACGGGTACATGCCAGATACAAGTATTGTTCAACATTATGTGGCGGAGGATGTGATTGTTTTTTGTACTGATTCTTTGAAGGATATTTATTATGTGGGTGTTCCGAGATCTAGACACGAGGGAAGACAAGAGGGTCAAGGGTAAGAAAGGTTAAGTTATTGAGCTCGACAACAGAAATTTAAATGTAGCACACCTTTACGTTCTTTGGAACCATGTGGATGTTTTCCCCTAAATTGATATCCACATGGATGAAATAAGAATATGGAGTCCAAATTTCAATGAAGCACAAGTCGTACGAAGTCACACTTTGACATTTGCCAATTGGCTATGCTCCCATGTGGAGGTTGGATCTAATCCGGAAACAGTTAAGGGGTTATCCCACAGACCTCTGGGAACAGTGCTTTCATACGTGGGTTACGACATCAACATATTTATTTTCACCTCTAAATCGGTGGATGATAAGGGAGTATCGCAGAGCAGTGGTGTTAAACTCACCTCAGAGACGTTACATGTAAAAGGTGGGTATGATAACAATCCCATTTAAGCTAACACTTGTTACTTTGGGACTATCTTAGAAATTTGGGAGCTTGATTATATTACTTTTTGAGTCCCCTTATTTAAATGGCAATGGATTGATGTACATGGTGGTCAAAGAATTGAGCCTATGTAATTCACACTAATAGATAGAAGTCAGATTGGTTGGAGAGATGATCCGTTCATGTTGGCCGCACAAGTACATCAAGTGTTCTATGTTAGAGATCCCGTAAACCCTATATGGGAGATTGTTTTTGAAGTTAAAATATCGTTCCTTAAGGAATTTTTACGAGAACATTTTGTTGGTTTTGGTCCAAGTTGTACGATGGGGAGCAATGATGATTACATTGTGCTCAAAGAGGATAATTCAACATTGTTAACTTATTTGGGTCACATGGATCATGAGGAAGGAATTGTGGTTTATGTCTGAGGTAAGATTTAGAAGAAGAGGAGGGCTAAGAAGAAGATTCAAACCCGGAAAAAGGAAGGAAATTTAGTGGCTTTTAGTAGCATTATTTTGGACTTGGACAATAGGTCCAGAGTGTGTTCCAATCTCAGAATTTGCTCGGATTCGATGGTAATTTTCTTGTTTCTATTTTTTTGTCCAAGAAAATAATTAAGAAACATCCATTGGAAACTAACAATGTGTTTCTAGGAAAGAAATTTAATACAATATTTAAATTCATATCATGGTTCATTTTAGAAATAAAATTTGACAAAATACTACAATCCATGAATCAAAACAAATGTTGTTTACGCATACTACATATATTATTACAAACCATCCATCAACATGTCTCAGCTAACTTAATTAAATTACACAGAAGAAGCTCTCGATGAGCGGATCACAACGTGGATTCAAATTGACGTTCAAATGCCCATTGTCGACTCTCTAACTTCCAAACTCGCTCCCGTAGTTGGCAAATCTCACTCCTCATCCACTTGTAGAATGTTTTTAACCCTCTAATGAACACCGGGTCTAATTCCTCTACATCAAAAAATGAGAATATTTAAGATGAAATGCATTTCATAAAATAAGTAACTAGTTAAATTTATAATTTTACCTTCTTCTTTAATCCTTGACATCTTGCTTTGGTCAGTGACATCTTAACTCATGTGACACCATTTGTGGTCGATGAGGACCCACTTCTTCTTCAAGAAATATTGCTTGACAAACCATTTCACCTGCTTCTCCTCACCATGGAACGCCATCACGGACACGCTCTTTAAGATCAAAGTAATAAAATTTCCATAAGGAAGACTTTTGATTATTTTTTTCGAAGTGGCAATCGAAAGCATATGTTTAAAAATTATCCCCCCGGGGTTGATTCTCCTACCCTTAATAATATAATAGAACATCATAAGAGTGGTAAATGTGGATTCTGTGAGGCGGTCTTTTACGGGTACTATGGTCCTGCTATAATCTCATACATAATTCGTTGATCCATGGAGAGGTTGTCTAGTTTAAAAGTCTCGGGCATCTCTAAGTCATGTGCATTTCTCTGAAAATACCTAATGCTACACTTAATTAGGTCGGCATTCGGGTAGTGGGTATCTAGAAGCCCTCTATCATACACATCATCCAAAGGACCATTAGAGACCAATGGGTACACTTCATCTTCACTCTTATAGGGGCACTCTAGAAAATGATTAATTTCTCATGGACTTATGTGAATGCTAAACCCATTAACCCTAGTTCCATAACGTCCACGCTCAATCTCACGTAAATTACTATAAAATTGAAAAACCTTATCAAAATAAAACGCTTCATTCAAAGTCATTACGCGAAGAACATGTTGTTTCAAAAATTTCATGACTGGTTCGGCTAATCCTTTACTATGATATATGTTCAGATGAATGATATATCAATCTAGCAATTTTCCAACATCGCATAATTCATTATTTCTAACATGGGGGAAAGTGATACGAACCTAGCCATTTTGTACCTTGGATTGGAAGGACGTGAACTCCTTGAATGGAAGGTTGCTTCACGTCTGCTGCTAGCCCCTCTGTTGGATTCAGACATTGCAATTAGTCTTCCCGCTTGAAATCAAATTTGAAATTGGTGTACTATTTTTGTTCCACTGCCGAAAGGGTGAACTAGTGTACGTGAATTGAGGATTTTGTGATTGCCATGTCCCGTTTTTATTATCTATTAAGTTAGGATCTCGTAACCTCTTCTGACCTTCATTTGGTAGGACTCAGATAGAGTTCCGCATCCGGAACTCAGTCTGGGCTAAAAGGTCTGATTTATGTGTTTCAAGTGAGGAAGTAAATAAACTCTTGAAAAAAAGCAAGGCATTTTCTTACAAAAGAGGTACAAAATTAGCATAAGAGTTCGGAACTAAACTTTCCAAACTCGTAACTAGAAAAAGTGGCTCTTCCATTTTTATATCTTAATATATTTTGAGTGAGTAACATCTTCTGGACAGTTTTAATACTACTGGGAGAGGATTCTGAGATCGAAAATTTCTTTTGGTTCAATGGTCACTTTCATAAATTTATAACCATGGTTCAATGTCATTGTACGTACTAAATCATACAACAGGACTGAAGGACATGTTAAAACTAATACATAGTCTTTATTATATAGTTGGCTAGAGTTGTCTCAATGATTTTATAGGCCTGCGTATAATTCAAGAAAATGTCCAAATTGGTACCTACTTTTAAGTGAAATTCATAGTTTGATACCCTATTTTAGAAATTGTGCATAAAGGTACCCACATTTTCATAAATGTCTTGAAAATGTACCTTTTAGCTAAAAGTGGGTACCGTTATGACACAATATTGATCGAAATTGGTACCAATTTTTTGCTAAAAGGTAGCATTTTGAGACATATAAAAAAGTGGGTACCTTTATGGGACAAAATCAAAATTCGTGTACCAAACTTTGAATTTGGGACAAAAGTGGGTGCCATTTTGGACACTGTTTCCGTATAATTCAATCACAAATAAAATTCATACAAAATGTTGTAGAGTTTCTATAAACAAAATTAAACAATTCTCCAAAAATACCAAATGTCATAAGGCTAAATAAACAAGTAAACTAAATTATGAAAACATCATCATGGCTCGTCGACAAAATCAGCAAACATCTTTGTTATCTCGGGGTTCGTCTCCACATCCTCGACCACGTCTTCCTAAATTTTTTTCATCTTCTTCTTACTCCTTAACTAACTCTTCAATATCAGATAAAACTGGCTTGAAGTTATGCATGTACTCGGAAAATGTAGGGTCGATGCCCAACGCAGAATACGCGATGAACTTCGTGTGACTAGCTTCGGCCACAGCCACCTCTGCATTTCCGGCACTAATGTCTGCGCATAGACATGCCATGTATCTGCTAATTGTTATCTTCATTCCACCTGCCCCAAAGAACTACCAGCACCTACATCATAAGAAAATTAAAAATTACATTGAATTTCAAAACAGTTTTACTAAAATGAAATATCTATACTTCTAACAAAAATTCTTGGGATGTCAAACTCTCTTCCCTTTGAATTGATGAATCCCTAGATATTTTAGCCTACTTAGTGTTTTGTTCGGGGATGACATTGACTTCATATTTTCTATCAAATTTCGTACTTACATGATTTTGCTCAAACAATGATTTGTCATAAAAATCTAGGTGCAATGGTCTATCAACCAGAGTAACAACCCATTTTCTAAGCATCGCCGTGATCAATACCCCATAGGGGAGATCCTTATATTTCCCAGTAACATCCTTTATCATGTAATTTAATATAGTATAACAAGGGTTTATCTTCACTCCTACCATGAAATAGTAAAATATCATCAAGTTTCCTATGGCTGGCTCGCAAGCATGACCCCCGACGAATATATATTCATGCATATCCATTCATACACTAACCTTTGTTCCACAATAAGAACACCTTTTCCGCTTGACCCGGTGTTGAACCCTCCCTATAGAAATATTTGCTAGCCATAACCACACAACACAAGGGTGTGTACTTAGTAACGTAAGACCAATGTTGTTGGTGGAAAATTTCTAAGGGATCTTGAAACTCCTCAGGCAAACAAGTTATGGGGTTAGTGTAGTTACACCCTAAAAACTCATTGATCGTAAATTTAGTGACCGGAATCAGTATACCATTAAACTTAGTGAGGTCGGGGTTATTACTACTTTGTCCTAGATGGGCATACAACTGAACAACCTCATCATTATGGATGGATTCGGCCAATTTCAAAAGCTTGTCAAATTGGAAATTTCAAAATATTGAAGCAAATATTTTTACCTCAAAGGGCCAGTGTCTGAAGTATGTACGACGTTAGGGTTCGTACACTTACGGAAAATAAAATCTATGTGCCTTTGTTCCACCCGATCATTGAAGAACTTTGGACTCTGCCCTATCTTAACTAACTGGTCATGAGCCCTTGATGATGCTTGCGAACCAGCCCTACTGCCATGACTCCTTTCCATTACAATTGAAATTGAGTAGTTTGTGTGAAATTGTGGACTCTAAGTTTTGAGTGATTTAAGGATTTCTTATTGAAACCCTTCCCCCCCGTCATTATTTTATATAATAAGAGTAAGTTCCAAGTCCAGAACTCACTCTTTCCTTCTATTGCAAACCATGACAGAGGTGTGAGTGTGGAAGAAGCTCGGATCTCAGTTCCAAGTTCGGAAACTATTAGAAGGACCAAGGGAAATAGGAAGCATTATATTCTATACAAACCCATATTCAGACACAAATTTGAGCTCAAATTCCCTCTCTTTTTCCCCAAAAACCCTTTTCTTCCGCTCTCTTTCTTCTATTCCTCTCAATCCATCTCACATTTCCTAAAGTTGTCTTCCAAATCAACCTAAACCCCAGCACACACCTCAATTGATTAAATTTTCTACAGTTTTATACCCATTTTGGGGACAGGGTGTTGGTGTTAGTCTGACTAGTTAGTCTTGTGTGAACACTTGAAGACTTGAAAAGGTTAGCATGAATCTCATATGATTTAAATTATTATTTTTGAATCTCATGTTCTAATTCCTCAGGGTTTAGTTTGTTTGTGTTTGCAATCCTGTAAATTGAGCCTTACTAAACTTCAGTACTATAGCTTTGGTTTTAATAACTATACATCTTTTCCAAGTCCGGCCTCTCTAAGTCGACACAGGGAGTGGAGGCTTATGGGAAGGAAATCTTGGAAATGTCTTGACTACTCCTATTGTAATTACTCCCTTTTATTTTCAGGTTTAGGGTGCTTATAAATCCCTTGCATCTCTACGAGATGATTTTATTTTTTAAAAAAATCCCCAGGGTTTACGTTAAAGTTGTAATCATGAACTAGTTTTTGAAAAAATGAAATGGTTTCATAATAGTCTTGCTCCAGGGTTTACAAAATAGATATTGATTTTCCTACATGATTTCAGGTAGTAAAATGGCACGCAAAAGGACTCTAGATTAGGCGCTACCTACGGAAGAAGGAAATGATGTTCCGATTGGAAATGATGTTCCAATTGGAAATGAGGATGACGAAGGGGAGGGGATATATGAGGTAAGATTAGCAAGAACAGATTGTAGGGCATTAGAGTAGAAAATTTCTAGGAATGAATTGGCGTTGTTAGTTTTTAACAAGTTGGGGAAATGTTTGTCGGAAGAACGTGCTAGGTGGTGTGGTTGGGTTAGGAAGGTTGTTAAAATGAGAGTAGACATAAAGTATGACAATTGGCATGAGGTCCTGAAGGAGTACAAAGACATCCTTTCCATGGAGTGAAAGGTATCAATTTGATATTATATTAAGATCCTTACAAAATTATTCTACTAGTTTTATAATATTAATTTTTTACGTGTTGGTCTTAAATAATTCTAAATAGAGACCCTTCGAAATTGATTATCCCAACATGGAGGTTTTGAGAAAATGGCAATGAGCACGTTATCAAAGAGTTGGAGAGAGCACAAGCACACATTTTTTAGGGATTACATATTCTCTCATAGGAAAGAAAAACCTCTATGGTTAAGTTATACACACATTTAACTAGAAAGTTGGGAGATACACAGTAGAAGGGCCTTAGAGAATGAAGAAAACATTAGTCCACTTATAAATAAGTTTGTGTGTATTTATCTTACCCAGTCTTTAGTCCTCACTTCTCTATGATTTTGTAACATAGAGGACGAGGGAAGTAAAGATAGACAATGCAAAGAAGAATGAATATCCTCATCAGAGAAGTCGCGGGGGATATATCACAGGACAATTATTTTAATTAAGTGGGATAAACCTATAAATGGTAGGTTTAAAGTGAATACACATGGTTCATGGAAATCCAACGCAGAAATGAGCAGATTAGCTGCTGTCCTTAGAGATCATACATGCTCTCTTCTAAAATGTAAAGTTCAGCTTGTTCTCCATGATTCTCCTCTTATTGCTGAAATTAATGCTATAAAACTTGGACTGGATCTTGTTATGGAGATGAATATTAGTCCAATCCTTGTCAAAATTTAAACTGATTGCAGGCTAGCTATTAGTGCTATTATAGATCCTAGGAATGGACCATGGAAAGTATATCATATATTACTTCAATTGCATACTACTGATTCTCAACTATTCTTTTGCTGCAGAGAGGCAAATCAAACTACTGACCAACTGGCAAAGAGATTCAGATGCACAAGCATGAGAGGATTTTTTGAAGCTCAACATCTCATGCAATTGGAAACCGGGCTAGTCAACCTGGATAGAGATGGAGTGCCAACTGTAATGGCTCAAGAATTAAGAACTCAAGAGCAGATCACTAAGAAGAGGAAACTCATAGCTCTTCAAGGACAAAATTTTCGAAAGGTCCACAAACGGATTTGGGAAAATAACTTATTATATTGATGAACCATATATTGAGGTCCGACCAAGAGTTCGTCCGACACAGGAGGTGGAGTTCGTCCTACTTGGAAGCACCTCAATATTGGAAGTTATCTTTTGATGACAATCAATTTGTCTTAGTTAAGATTTTGCTAGTTAATCGTTCAAATTATTTGAACGTTTTGTAAATTCGAAACTTGATACGATTTTTTATAAGGTTTGGGGTGCCTATTAATTCCCCCCACATATGTGGTCTTAATTTTAAAAAAAAGTCGCGGAGGATATGGTTTGACGACCTCAAATTCATAAATGAACGTTTCAACAAGGAATTCCAACTTGCAATTGAGGGGCAGATGATGGAGGAGGAAGAAATATCATCGTTCAAGATGATCGATATGGAGGAGATCGAGAGGTGTGATCTATTCCTAAGGAGCCATCAAAACAAAGATGATACATTCATCAAACCTTCATAAATTCAACGTGCAAAAGGAGTGGTAAGCCTCACTAGATTATTAATTTTTGATTTCATTCTTTGCATTGTCGTACCATTTTTTATGATACATATTTTAATCACCTCACGTATGTAGGCTAAATTGAAACAAGATCAAATTGAAGGGAATTTTTTTCCAAAGGGTAAAATTGACATCATTACCGAAGCTACTGGTAAATTATATCACCCGAGTCGTGCTATGGGGGTAGGAGCTTCTTAACATGAAAATATGTAATTTTTATAGTGCGCTCTTTCAATAGGGCAAAATGGGCTGAGGTGCAAAATTTTCAAAAAAACTAAAACAATTATACTAGACAAGCACAAAGAGAAACTAGACATTTTAATAAGGAAATTAATCTAACACACCGGTCTTCCTGTCCCGGACAATTTACATGACTTGACACCAAATTGGAACTCGCTATCTAGAGGTTTACGCCACTCGCTGGTCGAAGTTGAGGTTGATGTGCACCTTTATGCATGTGTTAACCAATGCATTTGACACATTTATAATCATGTTTTATTTTGTTGAATTCTAGTTTTAGTTAGATTTAGACGACAAAGGGTTTAGACGACCATTATTTTTTTAATCTAAATCCAGAGTTTTGTGGACTTAATTGAAGATAATGGACACTTTCTATTCCCGAGCACCTAGATTATCATTTGTGATCTTACAAGTAGGTTGCTCGTGAGTATTTTTATATCATCTTGTAGAAGGCCATCCGCGAGGGTGGTAGAAGATATTTCAAGGCCATTCACAAGAATGGTAGAAGATATTGAAGGCCATTTGTGAGGATGGCAGTAGATTGAAGGTCACAGACTCAAAAGCGTGGTAGTAGATAAAATTGATCATGGAAAGGAAAAATTGGAGTTCAAGAAGGCCAACAACAGAAGACGACACCAACAAGCAAAATAAGCAGGTAGGCCGGTAAGAGGCCTTTGCACGACCAAACTAAAGTTAGCATGGCCCATGCCAAGGGTAGCTAGCATAGACTGTTCCACCCAACACAGTCCGTGCAACCTCCATTTAACACGGGCCGTGCAAGTCTGTGCTAGCCGCGCCACCCGTGCCCCAAACTCGCTCCAAATGGCTAAGAATAGGTGCGGACCATGTTGTTCCCATGTTCCACACCGTTTCAAGTTCCTAAAGTGAAGACCAGCCCAAGGAGTGAGAACACATGAAATGGCCCCTGCCGTTCAACTGACCAAAAAGTCCTTCAAAACGACACAGGGTACTTAAATCAAAAGTTTGAAATGCCACACCAGCTAACGGCCCGCGTTGGTCTGTGTAGCCCGTGCTGGCACGACCCTACATAGCCCATGTCAGTCTGTATGACCTGTGCCAGTGTGAGGTTGCACAGGCCATGTTGTGCCACTCGCCTCATGCTGGCACGACCCTGCACTTCTCGCGTTATTTTCCACTGCTCATACTGATTGCGGCTGCTAGGGATTTTAGGCGTATATTGGGTATGTTTCAAGGCCCAATTCTTCTACTATATATATATATTGACCTATGTCTGTTAGGGTTGAAGTGAATGTTCATTTTTAGACTTCAAGAGTAGGATAGAGAGAGAGTTCTCTTCTTTCTCTCTAGGATTTTTTCTCTTTATTTTTCTTTTGCCCAAAAGTGTTGAATCCAATGAAATACTTTGTTTCAATGCTTAGGGAGTAGTTTCTTTACTTTGGGATTGTGTTTGTATTCATGAATTAATGTTTTTTTATTCCTTAGATCTACCTATTTATGTGTGTTTGTGATTATTATGTTGCCTTGTTCTTCATATTCATTTTAATTGCATAATTGTAGAACTAATATTGGAAAACACCATAGTCTACTTTCATGTTGGTGAAATTATTGATATTCCCATGGGAAGGAAACCTAGATGTGGAACCGTGTGGTTGTGTGCACATAGGTTTCCGAGTGACCTTTACGATCGACCATGCACTAGTTATCCCGAAAGTTGGTCCGAATGGCTACCGATAGAGATAGCAAGAGTAGCAAACTAGGGTTAGCTTTGTTATCCTAGAGCCATCGATAAAATTCTTCACCGACTTATACTGTTTAGGCCTAGAGAGAAGCATTCCCGGTGTAGTGTCTGGGAGGTAATAGCATAGGGGAGATTAAGATATGCACAACAGGAAGAGTCATTGTTGCACTCCCCTAATTACAGAGGCAGTGGCGATGGAAGATTACATGCGCACCCTATGTGACAGGTATAGGGAAGTGTTGACCATAAACCCCACCATGTGTCACAAACACTAGAATAGGTTTGTAGTTCTTGTATCATGTTATGCAAAAACACCCCAAGTGCTAGTTTACATATTTTATTCTCGTGTTAATTGCATGTTAGTAGTTGTTAGCAAACCTCCTGTGGACCACCCTGGTCTTGCCACTATCTACCCCTTTTAGTAGCATAGTATTAAGAACAGGAGAAACAATACAAATATCTATCTTTCACCTTAGTAAGATCCCTCTCAATTTTTCACCCGTGATTTATTAGCGACACCATGTGCCTAGGATTCTTACACCAATGAAAGAGGATAACAACTTAGACAAGGAAATCACGTCCCCACCCAAGAAGGTACATAATTTTTTTTGCACACACAATATGCTACTAATTACTTTTTTAAATAAATTTTTACTACTATACAGTCACCAAGTTCTTGTGAGCTATACAATTATGAAGGTGAGAAAGGTATGCTTCTCCACTTTTCCAACGGTGTTATGTACACGGCGATGCGACATCATCACGGTAAACTAACTGCGAATGGTATTTGTCGAGTTTCATTGAAAAAAGTGG
Organism: Rubia tinctorum; assembly: GCA_032355605.1. NCBI lineage: Eukaryota > Viridiplantae > Streptophyta > Magnoliopsida > Gentianales > Rubiaceae > Rubia > Rubia tinctorum. The sequence goes on from JAULKM010090261.1 coordinate 17,827, forward strand.
TGGTTTTCAAGCTGCATTGCCAATTCAAGATGTCAACTATAAGAAGGTGGGTCCCTCACGAGGAATGTTCCTTCTCTGGCGTCGTTACCTCATTTATACCAACCCTGTAATGGATAATCATTTGAAGGATGAGCCCATGGAGACAACTAAGATGGTTGTTCAAACACCGATGAAGGTTAGAGCTTCGGTCCCCATGGTGAAACTGAATAAGAGTTCACCTCAATTTGTTAGGGTGTTGTTCGATTAGTTTTCCGTGCACCCCCGTAACTCAACATACTTATTTTCCACAAATGAGTATGTTTTTGGTGTCATCGTCTCATGGACTGACTTCGAAAACCTTTGGAGGTGTGACCAAGTGAACCAAACCATAATGTCTCTCTACATATCGTGAGTATATTTTGTAATTATTGAAAGTCATATTTGAGGTAGTAATAATTATTTTATGCAGTTGATGTTCTCAATTTTCCATTGAAGGTACATGTATTTCATTGCGGATCAAAATGCAAAGGGTAGGGTGGGCTATTTGTGCCCCGCGATGACTCAAGAAATTGGATTCACATTTGACGAACAGATCGCCTACAGCCGCAAGAGTCTAGGCTGCAAAGATAAAAAAAATATTCATAGCACCATACATTGAGCAGTGATGGAGATTTTCGGAGCCTCAATTAATGATACTACCAAGTCAAGTAATACTCCTTTGGGTATAGTAGAATCAAAGTTGGTTAATTCAGACGATTCTATTTACGAGTATACAATATTTTCAAGCTTTATGGCTACTTACAATGCTTTTGATCAGTAAACAACCACAAACTTAGAAACGCGGGCATTACATAATGCTATAGGCCACCGAGTACTTCCAACAAGTCATGGTGGATTACTTAGAAAGTGACAAAGTAAGATTTGCCCTCCATTTTTAGTCTACAATTAAATTATTTGAGGGCCTAATTGTCATATTATTATACAAAGATTTTTCAAGTCAACAATAATCCGTATTCACACGATAATATCAACTTTGCAAGAAATTGCTTGGATAACTATTTAGTGAACGCCCAGTCGGCATCTATTGGAAGTTCAATCGTGGTTTAGAATCGTGTGGGGTCTAATTTGTAGTGTACATATATGTGGATGACGCAAAGTGTGTGGAATAGAATTTACTATAACTCTATTACGATCTATAGATTGTTGCTTTGTTAGTGTAGACTACAGTTTTTTTATAGTTACTAGTATTATGAAGACATCTTTTTTGGGGAATAGAATTGGCTAGTGTTCTAGTCCTATCTATAGAATGGTGCTTCGTTAGCATATTCTATGGATCTTTGTATATACTAGAGCTTTTACGTGAGACTTTTTTATTGGTTAGGTTTAATATATTGGTAATTTTTGTTTTCACAACTTTGCCCGAGCTAGTTCTGATTGCATAACCTTGTTCATGGTCCATGTGTACAATTTTTATAGCGAGTTGATTTTGAGTTCCGGAATCGGAACTGAAGGCTCGAATATGGACCTGATGTAAATGACACAAAACAAGTCACAAACAGACATGCGTCATTAAAGTTAAATGGCTCAAAATATGTGGCAAAATCATAAGACATATAGTTTAGTGACATAAAAAATGTTGCTTTATTTGTGACACTACTAAAAAATTGTGTATAACAAATACTACACAGGTTTTCATGACATAATGAATAGTGATCCCAACAGTATTGCAAAAATATACAGTGGAGCTGCTGCCTCCTCTTTCTTTCTTCGCCACGGGTGAACCGCTTATCCGTTTTGAGAGTTCTTGTAGTCGATTTTATAGTGTTCGAGAAGATGAATCCAATGGTACCACTCTCAGAGTCTGGTTCTTCTCGGATCATTTCCAGAACTCCGTTCAAACTTCCGGATCACAATTCACCCACTTATTTGTCTTCCTTCTTCGACCCTTTTATCTTCTACCACGGTTTGACTCGTGGCCTTCAATCTTCTACCATCCTTGCGAATGACCTTCACTAAAATACTCCAAGTGCTTACGAGTAATCTACAAATTAAGCTTATAAAAAGAAATCTAGATGCTCGTAAGGACCAAAAATCCATTAGACTCAAACTAGGTTACAAAATGAAAGATTTAGATATGAAAACCGAAAATGGTTATCCAAACCCCTTATAATGTATTCCTACCTAAATCTAGAAATTTTTCAACAAAAAGATAACAAAAGAGATGTTAAATGCTTCGGAAAAAACAAGAATTTGACGTCTCATCAGTATCACCACGACAGGCATCATGAATCCCGAAGAAGAACACAAGCTAGCTCAAGTTCAGGGTCTATCTTGGATTCTTCACGAGAAATTAGGGGGTTGAAGTATGATATCCCTCAATTTGATGATCACCACAATCCGATGAAGTATTTTGATTAAGAGAGACAGATTGAGAATCTGTTTGATCTCAACAATTATCGGGAGATAGAAAAAGTGAAAGTGGCATAATATTACTCCACCCATTATCGGCTAAGTGGTGGAAAATGTGAAAGAAAAAAGAAAACTTGTCAGAAAGAGACCTATCTCCACCTGGAAGAGATTGAAGACTGAACTTCGGAGTTATCATGTTCCACCTACTTATCTGATGGAACAATATTCTTATTTGGCCAACATGAAGCAAGGAAATCTCCTTGTTGATGAGTACTAGAAATATATCGAGTTGACCATGAGGAGGGTCGGAATGAAAGAATACGACGCATTCAGAAAAAATTAATTCATTGAAGGACTGCGGGAAAACCTTCAAACACTAGTCAAGCTTCAACACCACTTATCCATGGATAATTTTTTGATGAAACCAAGGTTGGTTGAAAGTACTATGAGGACAAAAAGCAACAATTTGGTTTTCCCAATCAAAGGTTAGAGGTTGACTCTGATAACAATAGTTTTGGCCAAGGAAGAGGACAATGAGAAGCTGAGGGTTGGTTCAATCCTATTTAAATATGACCTACAATCCTACTGTTAGGAGGATGGAACCACAGGTTTCAAGCCAACAGTCATCACGAAGTACAAGTAAGTCTCCTATCTCTTCATCAAATTCGGTTTTGGGTAACAATCTTACTTGTTTTAATTGCAAAGAGAGAGGAAATATCTGTAGTAACTGTCCCCATGCTAGAGTGTTAGCCACCATTGAGGAAGGTGATGAATAAAATGAATACACTGATATGCCACCTCTTGAGGATTTTAGAGAATGACAGGTAGATGAAGATATCATCATAGATGATCATGGTGAACAAGGTCTGGTCTGTAGTAACTGTCCCCATGCTAAAGTGTTAGCCACCACTGAGGAAGGTGATGAAGAAGATGAATACACTTAAATGCCACCTCTTGAGGATTTTGGAGAAGAACAGGTAGATGAAGATATCATCATAGATGATCATGGTGAAAAAGGTCTGAAAACACAAGGTAACTATGTGACATTGAGAGCATTAAATTCTCAAATGGCCAAAACTCGGGTGCAAAGAATGAATATTTTTCATACTCGTTGCCTTGTGAAAGATAAGAATTGTTTACTGATTATTAATGGAGAATCTTGTGCTAATACTGTTTCTAATATTCTTATTAATTCATTGTCTTTACCTGTTACTACTCATCCATCACCTTATAAACTTATTTGGTTAAATGACAGTGGTGAAATTGAGGTTAATAAACAATGCATGATCAACTTTAAGATCGGAAAGTATCATGACTCTATCTTATGCGATGTTATACCTATGAAAGCTAGTTATATTTTGTTAGGACGACCATGGAAATTTGATCGTAAATCTGTGCATGATGGTTACACTAACAAGAGTATTGTGATTTAGGATAGAAATAGGTATAAATTAGTTCCATTATCACTAGTGGAAGTTATTGAGGCTCAAAGACGCTTGAAAATAGACAAAGAAAAGTTTTCGACTAAGAAGGAAGAGGCCGCACTAAACCCTAGCCAGGATTTGGACGTGATCAGCCAAAAGAAGAAAAGTGGCGGCAAGAACCTTAAAGAATTCGTCCAAAAACTAGGGTTTGTTCATCCAGGTAAGCTAGGTAAGTTTTTGAATGATTATGAAAAGTCGCGAAAGGTTTTAGCTTCACATCTTTGTCCCTTTCCAGCCATTTTTATGATGAAACATGAATTGCCAATTGAAACTGGGAAATCATTTTATGCATCTATTAGGGATGTTAATCGTGGGTTTTCTAATCATTCTCATGTCTTGGTCTTATATTTTAAAGAAACTTATTTCGTCAATGAAGATATACTTGTGCATGTACCTCCACAGTTTGCTGAGATGTTGCAGGAATTTGAGTATGTCTTTCTGGAGACATTGTCGCATGGGTTACCCCCTCTGCAAGGCATTGAGCACCAGATTGACTTGATTTTGGGTTTGGTTATACCTAATCGACCAGCTTGCAAAGCAAACCCTGAAGAGACAAATGAACTACGACGACAAGTTGAGGATTTACTTCAAAAGGGTTATGTGCGCAAATTCTTATGTCCTTGTGATGTGCCTATCATTTTATTTCCTAAGAAAGATAAAACTTGTTGAATGTGCATTGATTGTCGTGCTATTAACAAGATAACTATTAAATATCGTCATTCTATCCCTAGGTTAGATGATATGCTTGAAAATTTTCATGGATCTGTGATTTATACTAAAATTGAATTGACTCAGGGTTATCATTAGATTTGAATTAGGGAGGGTGATGAATGGAAAACTGCATTTAAAACTAATTTTGAGTTATATGAATGGATTGTTATGACTTTCGGATCAACCATTGAACCTGGTACTTTTATGCAGTTGATGAATCATGTCTTGAGAAAGTTTATTGGTCGATTTGTTGTGGTTTACTTTGATGATATTTTAATCTATTCTAAGTCGACTGATGAGCCTATTGAGCATGTTTAATCTATTTTACTTGCACTCTGTGAGTCTAATTTGTATGCAAACATCAAGAAGTGTACTTTTTGTGCTTTGGAAGTGGTGTTTCTCGGTTTTGTGGTCTCTAAGGAAGGCATAAAAGTTGACAAAACCAAAATAGAGGCTATCAAATCTTGGCCGGTATCTATAAATGCCAACCAGATACGTTCTTTTCATGGTTTAGCTAGTTTTATAGAAGGTTTATGCATAATTTTTCATCAATTGCTGCACCTTTAAATGAACTAGTTAAAAAGGATGTGAAATTTATTTTGGGTCATGAACAAGAGAATCCATTTACTGAATTGAAGGTTAGATTATGTAATGCTCATGTTCTTGCTTTACCTGATTTTACTAGTACCTTTCAGATTCATTGTTATTATTCTGATGTTGGTATTGGTGCTTTTTTATGCAAGAGAATCAACCTATAGCGTACTTTAGTGAAAAGCTAAATGGCAGTGCTTTAAATTATCCCGTGTATGATAAGGAGTTATATGAAATTGTGTGTACATTAGAGACTTGGCAACATTATTTATTGTATAAATAATTCGTTATTAATGGTGATCATGAATCGTTGAAATATTTGAAGAGTTAGATGAAGTTGAATAAGCATCATGCAAAATGGTCTAGTTGTATTGAATCGTTTCCCTATGTGTTACGATACAAGAATGGTAAAGAAAATGTTGTTGCTGATGCTTTGAGTCGTAGACATGTTTTACCTACATGATTGGAATGCATTATGTTTTCATTCGTGTGAGATTTATATGCTACTGATCCTGATTTTCATCTGTTTATTCTGCATGCGAAAATGGTGCTTATGAGAAATTTTTTGGCATGATGGATTCTTGTTTATGAATAATAGGTTATGTGTTCCTCAATATTCTATGTGTGAATTACTTGATAGAGAAGCTCATTCAGGTGGTTTAATGGGACATTTTGGTGCATTAAAAAGTTATAATTTGTTGCGAGACCACTTTCATTGGCCGAATATGCCACTCTCTGTTAATATGATTTGTGGGAATTGTATTGATTGCTTGAAGTCGAACTCTAAGACTAAGCCTCATTGTTTGTATACTCATTTACCTATTCCTGCACATCCTTGGGTTGATATTTCTATGGATTTTGTTCTTGTATTACCACGATCCCATTTTGGTAATGATTCTATCTTTGTAGTTGTTGATCGATTTTCGATGATGGCACACTTTATTCCTTGTAGGAAGACAGATGACCCAAAACATGTCGCGAATATATTTTAAAAAGAAGTGGTCTGACTTCATTGCATCCCTGCGTCCATAATCTCATATTGGGATGTTAAATTTTTGTCCTACTTTTGGAATACCTTGTGTCGCAAGTTAGGGACAAAATTAATGTTTTCTACGGCAAGTCATCCTCAAAATGATGGACAAACAAAGGTCACCAATCGCACTTTAGGGGCACTTCTACGTGCCTTGGCTAAAAAAAATGAAGAATTAGGAAGCGTGCATTCCAATTGCAGAGTTTGCTTATAATCGCACTGTTCATTCTACTACTTATTTACCTCCTTTCAAAATTGTCTATGGATTTCTACCAAATACACCTCTTTATTTACTTCCTTCAAATTTTAAACAGGTTCAAAATCTGGATGGATAAAAGAAGGCTGATTTGTGAAGCGATTACATGAGAATGTGCAATTGAAGATTGAAAGAACAAATGCTCAAAATGCTGATAGAGCCAATACTGGCCGCCGAGTTGCACAGTTTAGGAAGGGCGACTGGGTTTGGTTACATCTGCGGAAGGAGAAGCTTCTGAATGCTCGGAAATCTAAACTAAGTCTTCGTGGTGATGGTCTTTTTTCAAGTGTTGGAACTAGTAAATGATAATGATTACAAGATTGGTCTACAAGGCGATTATGGTGTTAGTACAACCTTCAATGTTGCTGATTTATCTCCATTTACCTTTGAAGACAATTCAGTTTCGAGGGAGAAACCTTCCGACCACAGAGGGAATGATGGAGATGCCAAGACGACTACCACCATAAATGAAGACAATCCACGACTTGATCAAACATTCAAGGGTTATGTTTGCGATCCTCTAAGTGATATGGTTGAACAGATGACAAGGTCAAAAACAAATCTTAGGTATGCGGCATTGAATGCTTTGATGGATCAACTTCATGATGAAGAATTAAAGGATAAGTCGGCTGGGGCTTGGACTAAGTATTCAAGCTTGTCGAATAACTAAAGATGTCGTGAAGAACACTATAATCTTTTTCCCACTCATTTTTAATGAGGTTGTGTGATCATTGTAAACTATTGTAACATTATTATTTTCCAGTCTAATAACTCGGTCATGTGGGCTTCTGAAGAGTTAATATTTTTGACCCACTCCATTAGTCTTTTAAAAAATATAGTGTTTTATTCTGATTAGAATTAGATTTGGTAAGATTCAATAAGGTAATATTTTTTCAAGACTTCTTCTTGAAGAAATCGGCCGAAATAGGGTTTAAAATATGTATTTTAGTTACATATGGTTTTAGCTTCTTAAAGATGTCATAAGTCGATTCAGTTTCCAATTGTGTTTAGGGATTTCTGGCCAATAACCTCCCTGTAAATAGAGGGGTTGTCTACGTTTTTTTATAACCTTTTATCAATCAGATATTCAAAATTTTTGAGTTATACTCATTGCTTGCGAGCGTCTTCATTGTTGCTTAATCATGCGGGCTAATTAAGTATTAATAAACCTTATGATCTAATCCTATGGGCTAGTTAGTGAGCAAGTCGAAATTGAGTGAGCCCCGAGGGCTATACGCTTGAATTTCGTTTGGTCACCATAAGTTTTGCGAAATCCCTATTTTTGTCAAAGATATAAATTCCACAATCAAGAGTTTTTGTAAAGAGATTCATATCAGAAACCCATTGCCACCACCCTAGAAACCCATTGACCATCCTCTGCCTCGTCCTTTTTGCCAGAAACCCGTCTCTCTCCTCCTCAATCTCCCCAAAACTCTAACATCTCCCCACCCACGATTCCCCTCTCCCGATCCCCACCCTAGCTCCTCCCCACCCGCGATCCCCCCTCCCAAAACCCCAGCGCCTCCCCACACATGATTAACTACGATTCCCCTCCTCTGCTCAGCCCCGACTCATCCACAAGGCCGGAAATGGAAAATTACAAATGGATGGAAGATTAGCTACAAAAACAACGGGGAATGGTGAGGGTGAAAAAAAATGCGGAAAGAACTGAGATCGAACATGGATAACAGGGAAAGAACTAGGATCGGAATTGGAAATGGAAAGAAAATAGAAACAAATATGAAAATATTTTTTTATAAGTGAAATTACAAAAATACCCCTAACCATATTGGAAATAATGTGGGTTTGAGGACCAAATGATGAAAACTACCTGAAAACATCTGGAATCTGGTTTTCGGGGACCAAAAGATGGTAAAATATGTTGTGTTGGGGACCAAAACCAATTTAGTTTTTAAATATAAATAATGATCATATTGATCCAAGTAAATCAATCCAAATATTGGATGAATTCTTGAATGAATCTACCATATACAAACCTAACAAATCTAGTTTTAATCAAATCAAAACTCCTAAATTACAATATTTCAAAATTAATTCTAAATATGAGCACACTATCTCACTAAAAAATCCAATGGGAAAAAAAGTATAGTGTTAAACTCCTAAAAATATTAAACTCAGAAAAATATAATAAGTGATATTTTTTACATCATATCAGGTTTGTTTTCACACACACATATATATACACGCATATATATAGTAGGGGTTTGATTTAATTTTTTTTCATCCAAATTAATCCACACTCAATATTGACTTTTTAAAAATAAATTTGTGTTGTCTCAATATTAGGTTCGGCTAGCACTGAAATAAGGGCATGTGCAATGGAGGTTTCTTAATTTCAAAAAATCGGTCTAGAAACCGAAAACACTCACAGTGATGGTTTCTAAATTAAAAACCGGTCCCTAGTTTCTTACTAAGAAACCGGCTAAAGAACCGGTGTGAAGGCAGAGCAATTAATGCGCTGCATGTGCGCTGGTCTGCTTTCCAGCAGCACTTTTTTTTACCAACAGAGGGACACGTGGCAGCCATGCATTGGCCCACGTGTCCCCATGCATGCTGCTTAATTTTTTTTAAAACTGGAGGGACACATGGTGCCTTGTGGTTGGGCCACGTGTCCCAACCAGTAATTTTCATTTTTTTCAAAAATCTGATTTGTTTTTCGTATTTTTAAAAAAAATCTGGGAAAAAATTTTATTCACAAAATATTAAATAATTTTTGGAAAAAATGTAATGAAAATTTAAAAATTATAATGTATTATTAAATTTCACATTCAACTTAATTTTGGTGGACATATTTAATTAAATTAAAAATTAAAAATATTTTATTTTTAATACAAATCGAAATTAATAATATTAAAAAGGATGAAAATTAATTGGTAGAATTATAATTTAATATTAAATTTCACATTCAACTTG